>BATV01085893.1:0-10028 GCA_000512025.1 Fragaria nipponica
TCGGAACGACTGCAGAAGGCATAGGGGAGGTCTATATATGAAGCAACAGCAAAGGTAAATGTCCCACATCGATTTCTAAGCAAAGTGAACCCATGCTGGGCCATAAATACGACCCAGCCACCAGCTTGTCAGGTATCATTTACTACGCTAGTAATTACACTTCATCTGCAAATTCTGCTTAATCATCGGAGGAGGAAAGACCGAAATCCCCAGTCAACGTTTTGTTCATAGGTCAACGAGAGGGAATCTAATCACCCAGTGGACACGCCATCAGCTTCTGCAATCTTATCTGAGATTATACAAAAACAGTATACATAAATCCAATTGAGATTTTCAAGTTTCGTCAATTCAAGGTAGAAGCGCATGCAGTCGGGTTACTTTGGGTCTAAGGTAGTGAAGCTCATAAGGTTGTTACTTCTTGTTCAACTAAGAAGGCAGTGTTAGATTCAACTCTTACATAGGCCATCTGAGATTAACTCAAATACCACATAACTTGTTAAAAGTCAACTCTATCTAATAAAAACTGGAAGAACCACATCATATCCGGACAGCAGGAAATGAGCCATTGGGCCAAATAGCCAGCCTTGACCTAGATCTCTAAGTATAAGTTCCAATGTTAAATCGGTTGAGCATAAAACAACCTCCCTAACCTGTAAACCAGCAAGCATTCCATCACAACCGAGGCCGCCCCAAGGTGTCCGCCCGTAAGTAGGGTGGGCCGGGCCCGACCTCGGTAGCAGCGTTGGGCTGGGAGCGGTTTCAGAGGGCATAAGGGAGCTGGGTGTTCAAAGTAACAACAAAGGCAATTGTCCCACATCAGTTACCAAATAGAGAGAACCCACTCTGGGCCATAAATATGCCCAGCCCACCAGCCTGTCAAGTATCAACCATAATATACTGACTTAAACTTCGGAGGAGGAAAGACCGGAAGCCCCCGGTCACCTTTGTTGTTGCAGGTCAACAGGAGGACAGTCGATCATCTACTAGACACGCTATCAGCTTCTGCGAACCCATCCGGGATTGTACAGAAATACCTTCAATATTTTGGACTGAACATTGAATTCTGGTCTCCAATCCTGGATATCATCAAAATAAATTCCTTAAACACATTGGCGCCGAGCATGAGGGACCTGTTTTTTCATCAATTAGCCCCAAATTTGCCTCTTATCTCTAAAAAAATTATTAGTAACGAGCTTCAATTACAGACACCACACCCACAATGCAACAAAACCAAAACAAACATCTAGTTATTTCATAAAAAGCATAATACATATTGAAAAAATGGAACATGTCACTCTTGAATGCGCATAATCACCAAGGTGGCAATCCGCACTTTATAAGCAATTCATACCACTTTCTGGGCTAAACAATCCGGCTAAAGACTCATACACAGATAGTTCTAATGGATAGACAAATATAAGAAACCTGAATCCAGATAAAATTCTAGGAATTGACCAAAGTACAGAATAAAAACCACGGTTGGAAAAACAGAAGAATGGATGACATCTGTTTAGTAACAAAAGTCTGCCTTCGGTGCAGGAAATCCAAAACTAGGCCGGAAATATGCATGAAAAGCATGGTCTCATGCAAAGAGATGCCCAAGTTTGCTATCATTAACATGTAGTCTTGTATAGGTTGTTGTTGGCAAGGATAAGTTTGTATATACCCCTGCTGAAAATAGAATCTCAACAGTAACAAGACCTTCCATGTTTGGGAGTGAAACTTGAATTCTGGTGACCACCCTGAATATATCCTAGCTAAAATCCCGGTGTACTAAGAAAACTAGCTCAGGCCGTGCACACACGCTTTTCCCATCATATACAGTTGTACATTTGCCAATTATCTTGATTGGTGTCAAATAAAAGTAACTCTATGCACATTCCTCCAGTAAATATTACAAGCCCATTTCGCCTAACCAAATTTTAACAGTAGCCAGATAATTTCAAAGGAATCTAAATTTTGTTACATATGCTAAACAAGTCTCTAGCTATATGAAATCCAGTCATGAATGCTAAATTATTGATCCAAACTAACCAGATGAAATAGATAGATATTGCTGAAGAGGGTCATTAGCAATATAGATAGATACAAATTAAATACAATGCTAGTGCAGTTGAGAAACGAACCGGACTATTATTAATGAGGAAGAGGTAATAGCCTGATAGAGATCCATGGATGGATCAAAGGTATTCGAACTCGTCCTCCTTGAGATGCGCGAAGAATTTAACAGGGCCACGGCCAGGGACGTCGACAAAGAACTGTACTTTGTAAGGGAGATTGGCAGAAATACGTTTGCCCTTCCAGAGGCCAACGTACTGCTTGAGTTCACCTTCCATGCCAGTGATGTCAACCTCGGGAACTCTGGGCACGTGGTACACCTTAAGAGGCACCGTGACCTTGACCCTAGCTCCGATGGCCGCTTCTGATGTCGATGGAGATGCCGAGTCCGATCCCACAGCGACTTCGCAGAAAATCCTTGTAGATTTCCGAGTGGTTCCTGCTGCTGTTGTTGGGTAGTGAGCGAGTGCGAGACTCCGACTCCCAACCGGGCAACAAACCAATCGTGAATTCATTTGCCCCGCCGCATCTGCTCTGCCTATAGCTGTGGCTGTGGCTGTGGCTGAGCTCAATAACCCCACTGTTCCTCCTATACTCATCATTGCTCTCTTTCTTATCTTATCGCTCTCGCTCTCTCTCTCTCTCTCTCTCTCTCTCTCTCTCTGTAAATACATACACAGCCGGTCTTCTCTGCTTCCTCTATGTCTAATCCAACCCCGACCCCAAAAAACATATTTATTTAAATTTTGGGTTTGATTCTTTTTTGGGACTTCTTTTTTTCTCCTTCACCGTTTTATGTTTTCTTTTACTTTTTCCAACATATATAAATATCTGATACGGACGAGAGGCTACAGGCAGACACATTTTTTTTTAGTGTCATGGTGAAGCCTTTTTGAAATTACTTAAAAACTCAAGATAACAGTATATTCTCAAAGAAAATAAACATAAGTTACTATAGGTATAACCGTAAAATACTACAAGAATTTAATGGAGAAAAAAAAAAATAATCAGATTCATTTCACAAGTGAAACAGTTCAAGTTAAACTTCTCCCACTGCTACTAGAGCTCTTTTATTTGATGATACTCACGTGTAGATGCACGGGTAAAATGTTAGTTAATAATAATTGAAAATATATGGAGCAATACAAATATATCAACAACAAAAAAACATAACAAGATGCACAAACGCATCTATAATTAAATAAATAATAAAAGACAATCAGTTGCACAAACACATCTATATTGAGAATTAAGTAACCAGGACGTGACTTAAAGCCGACCAACATCGTTTATCTGCATATGTCATGATAGCAGCGTAAATGTAATAGTAACTGTAATCGTAGGCAGGATCATAACCATAACTTGGGGAGTACACCTCGCTTGGGAGAGCGAGATGTGACCCCCGAGAGAACAAAGGCGACCAAAGGTGTAAGAAAGTCGGACGTTAGCAATCGAACAACAATAACCAAGTAACTAGGCCTCCAATCGATAACTGAATTAGAGCCCATAACATCCAGACCAAACCTCCTGGGTAACCAAGTAATAGGATCCTAGATCTTAACCTTTTCCCGGAAACTGACGGAGGACCAGCACCAACGAGCAAACCCTCTGTTAGCATCAAACCAAAGCGAATCATATGTGCACCATGTCAAAACGAATCAGATGTCGTTGCCCACAGGAGAATAAGGCAAACACGCCCTCGGGGAGGACAAGATAATGGCTATACGGGGAGAGGAGATCTCATCAACAGCCAAGGTTCGAGCGAGCAAAACCCTAGATTTAGGGTTTGTCGCTTCTTAGAGAGAGAGAGCTTTATGTTAAGACTTGCATTACCATTAGATACATATATAAATAGAGGAAATTTTACAAACCATACCTCAAATAAAGGCCATTCATAAGTTCAATACACCATATTTGAAAACTAACATATTGGTACTCAAACAATGGAACATAAATCACTTTTAGTATTTGTTGTCAATGACGGCTTAACTCTGTACTTTTAAAAGGTATTTTCGTCTCTTTGGTTGATACAATTTTTTTTTTTTTTTTTTACAACGGAGACCGTTTTGCTGCCACTATCTTCTAAAAGTATTGGATTTTGCTGCGGTCTGACAAGATTCGACAGCCAGAGACCCAGAGTATGCCTTTCTTTTGTATCCTAGTAAACCCAATGCCCCATTAAAATGGGTGGCATGAACTTATTTCAATATTTGGATTCACAGATTTTGCTACTTGTGCTTCTTCTGCAACTACTTTTCTTAATTACCAACCTAAACATCAAGCTCTGAAAGAGCCAATGAGTTCTAACAGAGGGGATTCTTAGGTCGAGTTCTCCATCGGGTTAGGTTGGAAACTTGGAATGGAGATCGAAAAATTGAGAATTGTTTGGAAAATTGAGAATTGTTTGGAAAATTGGGAATTTTGTTTACTGGAGAAACAACAAAGTTTTGTGGCTAGTTGGAATCTGGATTTTGAACTTTGGGGGAGTACGTTTTAATTATTGGAGAACTAATGCAAGTACAAGAAGAAAAATTAAAAACAAGAAGAGGAAGGTTTAGTTTGCAACAATTTTGTGTCTGATTAAAGAGATATATAGATGAGAACATGTGCTCATATGTGGTTGTGTGCGGCGGAGGGAGAGAGAGAGAGAGGGAAAAGGCCGAGAACAATAAAAAGACGTAATTGACCATGAAACAACTTTTGTAACAGTCGACTTGACACTGTTAGAGACAGAATGTATCAAATTTATGTCAGCTTTACATGTTGGGGTACCAATATTATAGTTTTGTAATGTCATATACCATAGTGATGAATGGATGTTATATAAGGTATCATTGGTAAAATTTCCTATATAAATAAGATAGAATCCGGACACACGTACGTACTAAACCTCTATACCTGAAAGCAAACTCATATCTATTTCACCAACCATATCCTAACAGGTGTCTAAATGAGTACACAGTCCCTTCACACCACATCGTTTCAAACAATTGGTTTGCTTCACCCATTTTGGCTTCAACTATCTTCTGCATAGATTTCCTGCTCCTTAGTATTTACTTGATCAGTTGTTTGCTAAAAGAATTATGCTCAATCACTGTTCACTAAATTAATTGTAATTCTCTTTATGTTAAGAAAATACCATTTATATCTTCTTTTATAAAAGGATTAAAAGCCATGCATGGATTGGTGCCGATGAGGAGGAGAAATAAGGGTACATACCAGGAGAACATATGTGCTGGCATTTCACTCCACAAAAAGAAGAGTACACATGGCAACACAACAGGAATCAATATCTTGATAAATAAGGGCGCTGATCAATTGTTACAAAACAAAAACCATACGAAGGTGGTCGTTTTCCTGTGGGCCTTAGAATCGTAAATACACAAGCAGCTCGCACCAGATATAGCAATCAAGTAACACCAATAAACAAAAATACAAAAGAGACGAACAAAAAAAATTTACAAGCGCCTCAGCTGTTAAAAGGTAAAACAGCCAAGGTTCAAAGAGACAATAGCGCAGAAGGTCTTCTATTTCGTATTTGGGTAATCTTGCATACTTCGGGGTTGAGACAGGAGAATAGATGTCCCTAGCAAGATACATTGCGGTCAGACGTGATGGGTATGGGAGCGACCAATAAGTCTGCACTGTTCTGGAAGCAAAGAAGAAATGACTTGCCCATTAAGTGGAAAAAGTTCCCCATCGATGCCACAACCATTATGGGTGTGCTTTCCTGATGCCTTGATCCTCACCGACTTTACCTGCAATAGAAGACCAAATTAGATGAGACCCTTCCACAATCTAATGTAGTTTTTGTTCCAAAATAAGCACTTAAAAAAGGAAACCCCCCCCCAGTTTGCAGTCAAAATGGAACTTCATGGTCACAGTGGATACAGTTATACAAACCCCAAGTGCGAAAAAGCATAGTAGTAATGTCCATACCTTGATATTTTCCACGTATGGCAGTGAAAGGTGTCTACCCATCTGCAGAAGCATGAAAAATCTCAACAGCCTTATTCGCCCACTTCCATGAACTAGGAGCAAATCCAAGGTGTTGTCATCATGCTCAGCTTTCGGCGCCACCACTTGAGAACTCTGAACAGTTCTGCATGCATGATTGCAAACCAGAATGCCAAGCAACTGACCCTTGGTGACAACCCATTTATCTTCGTACCTAGGCACAGATTCCTTTGTTCCTTCTTCTATGTCATCTGATGGCCCTGGCAATTCAATAGGATTTTCCACAGCCCAATTAGGTTCGCTATCCCACTTTGGCTCAGCATCCCAAATTGGGCCTGGATCAGATAGCGTGGATGATATATCCTCTTTATCATTTGTTCCAGTGTTTCCCCAAGAAGATCTAGAGGCATCATGCGTGGCTGTCAATCCAGTCCATCCTTTATCTGTCCTTGACTTCGACCGGGTCCTTGGCCAGTTTGGAGTTGTTGACAGGGGCAGCTGAGGATGAATAACTTCCGGCTCTGCGGTTATATTGGTCCTTCCAATTGACAATCTTTTTGCTTTAGGATCTAGGCCACGCACATAATCAGATGGTTCAATGCTGGCATGAGTGCTACTGCAGGTTGTATCCAAGTCACCTCCAGACATTCGACTAGGAGTCATAATGGAGTCAATACTTGATAAACTAGAAGCTCTTGGAATACCATCGGTGTTTGATCTCCTCATAATGTCTGTGTACAAGTCTGACATATCAACAACTTCCCTTTCAGCTGAGAGTTTTCCTTCTAAATCCTCTTTTGAGGCTGGAAGGTACTCAACTTCATAGCTGTACTTCGGCAGGCATAAGAATTTAAGAAATCCAGCAACAAAATAACGCAGTGGACCAAAGCGCTTCTGATATTTCTCAGACAGCTCCAACACTGCAAATTGAAGGCTACATATCACCATACACACATATCATGATCATTAAATCTGGACCCAACTATTGTTACCCAACCCAAGTATCTGCCAACCATATATATTACAAATATATATAACCAATATATACAAGATATCACTTAAATTACAAACTATCAAGTTGATACAACACACACACACAACCGTAATATAGAAAGAAAAATAATGCGATTATCAATGAATGGTTAGTGATTTCAAATCCACTGGAAGGTTGGTAAACATATGCACATGATTAAACATCTAGGAGCATTGCACAGGCATTGAAAGCAACTAAGAAAAGATCACAAATCAACACAACATGAACAAAAGATGACTCCAATCATCATGAAAATTTCCTAATGTTTCAAGAAACTCTAACAGAAAGTGATGGAGACAGGGCTAACTATAAACTCTATTGGGAAGATACTCCAAATATTTTGACCATCTCTTTTACGCATTTCTTAGGTGAAGTCTATGAATTGGTTATACATAAGGATCGAGTTTCAATTGTAGTCCCGCTTCTTTCTCTGAAAAAGAAGAGAGAACTGTAAGAAACCTCTGGTTGGGTTGGTTGGTCCAACCCAGCCGGAACCACACATGCAAGTTTACCTGCATGTGGCTTGTCCGTGCTTTCACGATTATAAGGCGCTGCCAGTTCAAATTCCTAAAAATACAGAATAGTCGGATTTGGAGATTGAGTATCATCAAACAAGACAGAGTATCACCAAACAAGAAAAACATTGAGTAACCATAAGCTATGTGTATTTGATGCTTTCAAAGGAAACCGAAAAGCCAAACAGTCAAAGTGAATCAAACTGAGTTTACTAATCCAATAGGAATTGATTAATTTACAAACCACATAGTAACATGAGAGTATTACATTAATTAAGATGATCCCCTACATGACGATAGAATATAGAGATGAGAAATAAGTTCATGATACTATAAATCAAGACAGAATTTAATCCAAAGTATTAGGAATTACCATCACTCACAAAACCATAATATGAGACAGTCATCCCAAAGTGGATAACACCCGTCTGAATCCACTCAACAGCAAAAACATCTGTAGCAGTAAGACCACCCTGAAACGGACATTAAAACCATAACAGTTCAACTTAAACAGACATTTCCAGGACCTTATAAAGAAGAATGTGGCTGAAAGGTCATTTCATAATGCACAAATAAATTAATATGTTATTGAAATATCAAAATTCCCATAGCACAAGAAAATATGGAATCAAATTTGGATATTCCTTTTAATGTTTTTGGATGTCCAGGAGCCATACCTTACCCATGGTGATTTCTAAATCAGCACAGTTATAGAAGGTAATATCATATGGGTTATAAGAGTGTTTAAATATGTTTTAAAACCCAGTGTTCTCAAACAAGCATTTACATCCTCACAATATAAGTTGTATCAGTCTCGCCCTCATCTAGTGGGTAACAAATCAATTGCAATGTTAAAGAACTTCCCCCCACACATAGAGGCACATAAAATAGTGAATTGTATCAGTCTGACTGTGTTCAGAAATGGCTGAACTGGTCGGAAGGTAATTGATTGCAAAAGAGTATTACACAAAAACACGCCTATGCCCCTTGTGTTCCACCTATTTTAAGAAATAGTAAGATGGGATCCCCAATTGAGAGGCATTCTAGAACTAGAGCTTCTCAAAGTGTGCATATTCCCACACTGCAAAATGCCAATTCATCCGAAATTCCAAATCAAGGGCCAGGAACTGTATTATGACGTTGGAAATCATCCAATTTACACCTATTAGCTACGGTTGGCATGCAATTTACACTCGGAAAATAAATTCCCAATTCCTCATGTATGCTTCATTAATACCAATAGAAGGCATCCAACATCATGGACCAGAACATTCTTAAATGCAATGCATGATCAACTCATGATAGACACCACAAATTTGTCACACCTCAGACAGGAATCTTCCTCTCAGTCACATTACAACTCCACTACAGCTTCTCATAGAGAACATACTCCCTCTACTGCAACTGGAAAGTCAGAGGATCTCCTGGATAGACTAGCACCAGTCATATGGTTCAGAAGATAAGTCTTTACTATTTGTCTTTCTCCTCACTGGTGTATGATGTGCAAAGCTGAACCACCTGTTTAACTTCCAATTGCTTTTGACCTTTCTCAGTCACATTATACCATTACACCTCCACTATAGCTTCTCAGAGTGAATATACTCCCCTCTATGCAATTGAAAGGCCGAAGGACCTCCTAAGGTATGAGCGTCACAATGGATTTTTGCTCATCAAAAGACTAGTACCGGTCATATGGTTCAGGTACTAGTCGTTTCATAAGCAATAATCCAGTTCAACTTTCAGTTACTTTTGACCTCTCGGAAGACTATTCAGGAGCCTGCATTATGTGCAGAATCCAGACGTTTTTACAGGAAGAGGGTTGTTTTTGACTTTTTGTGAAAAAAGAGCTACAATGGATACGTTTGCGTGTTTGGATGAACATATGAGTTTTATAGGATGAAAGGGGGAGGAGCTGGGTAATTTTGTGGGAGATGGATCTATTTTGGCCTCTTTATTGGCCTCATTTTCATGGGAGTCCAGTAAAGTGTATTTTCTTTTATTTTTCTTCAGATTGGAGAGCTGTTTTTGTCTATTTCTTAAATATATTGTCGGTAGCTTGGCGTTTCTGCAGTAATATACTTTTGTAGATTTGCCCAAGGCAATTCCAATTTCTTTTTAAGTATTTAATTTCCATAGAAAAAACAAAAATTAAAAAATTCCATACACAGGCTGCACAATCAGATGCAGATCCACCCTCCCTCTCTTTCCTCCTCTACACACTTACGCATTTGCACCTATCTATGCAAATCAGTCCAATGCAAACCCACATCTTAACGTTTGAGACTCTTGTTCCAGAGAGTAAGTACTACAGTCTTCAAACAGGATCTCATGTTTAACAAATTCATTAAACTTTTATTGGTATTTATGTCATTTTTATCTATCCCTTCAATCTTTTATCAACCCACTACAAACATCAAACACCAGTGATGCTTCTGTTCTGTTATAGGAGTTTGCGCAGAGAAATC
>BATV01085753.1:0-10646 GCA_000512025.1 Fragaria nipponica
TCTGCTCAGGATATTGGAGTTAATTTAAGCGGTGATTCTGGCAATCAGATTGTTGGTTTGTTTGTAGTAACTTGAAGCGGTGCGAGTTCACTTGATGGGACCTAGTAGGCAGTCTTCTGGTTTTCTAGATACTTTGAAAATGGAGAGGGTTAGAACAATCCTAACCCATACATATCCTTATCCCCATGAGCATTCACGTCATGCTGTAATTGCTGTTGTTGTGGGTTGCTTGTTTTTTATCTCCTCCGACAACATCAATACTCTTGTAGAGAAGCTAGACAACAATATTAAGTGGTGGTCTATGTATGCCTGTTTACTGGGTTTCTTCTACTTCTTTTCATCTCCATTCATAGGGAAGACTATCAAACCAAGTTATTCAAATTTCAGTCGGTGGTAAGTACATTTCTATGAATCCTATTGGATTCCTGCAACAAATTATTCATGCATGTATGTGTTTGTGAATTCTTATAGATTAATACAGAGGTATTCAGAGCCGATAGAAGTTCTAACTCTGGGATTTACTTTTGCAGGTATATAACATGGATTTTTGTGGCAGCTGTCTATCATCTCCCAAAATTAAAATCAATGGGAGTCGATATAAGGATGAGTCTGTCTTTGGGTTTTAATGTATTTGTCACTTCTGTCCTCTTTCTTCTTTTCTTCCATATTGTATTTATTGGCCTTTGGTACATCGGTCTTGTGTCACGTGTAGCTGGAAGGAGGCCAGCAATTTTGACAATCCTCCAAAACTGTGCTGTAAGTCCTCAAACCACTTTTTTAACTGTTAATGTTTCCAGTTTTTTATTTAAATTTTACTTGCTATGTAGCAGAGAAGAAACTTGGAATGTTCATGTAACAAACTATTATGTCTGGATGTCTTTTCATGCATCTTTTATTTTCTTCTTGTAGGTTCTTAGCGTAGCCTGCTGTATATTTTACAGTCATTGTGGCAACCGAGCTGTCCTGAGAGAGAAACAACTGGAACGAAGAAATTCTTTGTCTTGGTTTAATTTCTGGAAGAAAGATGAGAGAAATACATGGCTTTCTAAATTCCTTCGAATGAATGAGCTGAAAGATGAGGTCTGCTCATATTGGTTTGCTCCGGTAGGGTCTGCTAGTGATTATCCTCTTTTGTCCAAGTGGGTCATTTACGGTGAGGTACAGGTAGAAAAAGTAAATGATTTTTCCCACCACTTTGTATTTTTGTGCTATTTATGATACCATTGTTATAACTCAGTTGTCAATTTGTCATACATCTATTTATTTATTACTATTTCCATTTCTCAGTTAGCATGCAATGGTTCATGTGATGGTTCGTCGGATGGAATATCCCCATTATACTCATTATGGGCCACATTCATAGGCCTGTATATTGCTAATTATGTGGTGGAGAGGTCAACTGGGTAAGTTTTGTAATGCAACGGTTTATGTATTATGCCTGAATAATTGATTGTTGTCTCTGGTAGATAATGAAATCTTTCTTAATTAAACTCCTCTGTTGAAATTTTGTATTTTCATGGTCTATTCTTGTACCTTCATGGCTATAGTTGGATTCAAATTGCTGGTATGACCTGGTGAACTTTCTTCTGGGGTGTTCTTGGTTGCTGTATAATTTAATTCCATCTCTCTTGTTGACCGAACATGTGATTGTGAAGATTGAAGTGGAAAACCTTCAACATTGCGAAACTGATGAGCTTGTGACCTCCAAACAATTGATATTATCTAAAGTCTCTTGTTGCTTCTATTATCATGTCACTTCATTGTATAACAAATTAAAGAAAAATGAAAGAATGGAGTAATATGATGGCATGCTACTTTCCTTGGAGGGGTATAGTATCTCAAACTAATCCTTTTTTTGGTCAACCACCACAAACTAACCTGTATTTTACTGTATATGGTTTATATAATTGACTCTACTTGGACAGTTGGTTAATGGCTTTGTTGCTAACTAAGGGGCCTGTATAGTTTAACAGTTACTTTGCATGTGTACTTAAAACTGAGATATGATAAATAGGTACTGATCGCATAATGTGATTCTTACAATTGGATTAGATGATTTATTATAGCCTTACACCTCTTTACTTTTATAATAGTTGCCTTATGCTTCTCGTTCCTCAACTATCCAGGTGGGCTCTTACTCATCCTTTGTCTTTAGAAGAACATGAGAAGTCAAAGAACAAGCAAATGAAGCCTGATTTTTTGGATATGGTTCCTTGGTATTCAGGGTATATATCTCTCTCTGTTTCCCCCTATCATCTCCCCTTTATTTCTGTGCTGTACTAGTGGAGAGTTGATAGATATACTCATGTAGTTGCATTCCCCTTACTGATGGATATACATTGCAGAACATCAGCTGATTTATTCAAGACTGTTTTTGACCTCCTGGTATCAGTAACTGTCTTTGTTGGCCGGTTCGACATGCGTATGATGCAAGTAAGATAGTTCATACCCGTATGAAAGTATACTTGTGTGTGAATTTATTTCATTATGCAGTATTATTGTGAGATGTCTTCCCTTATTTGTTATTCACAAAGATAAAAATGATAAGGTGGATAGTATCCTATAACTAGATGATTTATGCTTTAAGAATTATGATGGAAGAAAATGTATCGTTTAATCATCTTTGATGATTTACTATGTATCTTCCAGAATTTGATCTTTGTAAGGTGGTGTATTAATTGAGAAGGGTTTAATACACATTATCCTATAACTTATAACTTCTTGGCATCTTCTCTACCTCCTTTATTTCACGCATCTTCCTTTTTTTTCTTCTTCCGCATAGATATGTATTGTCATAAAGTTTTTGGAATTGGCCTTTATTCAGTGCTGTGATGACGCTTTTATTTTCTCTTTCCAATTTTTAGGCAGCAATGAGCAAGATCAGTGACGGAGCTTCCCAAGGGGATCTTTTATTTGATGATTTTGTTGAGAAGGATGGTCTATGGTTTGACTTCATGGCTGATACTGGCGACGGTGGTAACTCATCGTATTCTGTGGCTCGGCTTCTTGCTCAGCCTTCCATCAATGTTATCAAAGACGATTCTGTACTTAACCTACCACGTGGAGACCTATTACTTATTGGAGGAGATCTTGCGTAAGTTAAATATTCTTTTTATGCTTAGTAATAGGGCATGAGGGATCAATTATTATATGGACAATTGTTTTCTGGGAAAATAATAGTTTCTTTTTTTTGCTATTCCTTTTGTTCTTGAAAATGATTTTGATGCCTTGGAGTAGTTTAAATCAAAATAATCTACGTAAATCAAATATTTGATTAGTAATTTTGGGTGAGATTACACAGCTAAAAATGTTCCAAATTTCTTTTACCTTTGATGTTTCATTTGGACCTTTGTTTACCAAGAGAGCTAACCGCTTATTATCTCTGCTGTTTATTGGGTCAGGCTTATGTAAACAATTTTGACAATGATTTTTTTCTTTAATCTCGTTGAATACATATTAATCTAGTTTGATATGGCACGCTTTTGTTCTAGGTATCCTAATCCATCATCCTTCACCTATGAAAGGCGTCTCTTTTGTCCGTTTGAGTATGCTCTTCAGCCCCCTCCATGGTCTAAACAAGATCATATAGCTGTAGATAAACCTGAGCTACCTTGTGGTATGTCTGAACTGAAGCAATATGACGGGCCCCAGTGTTTTGTCATTCCTGGAAACCATGGTAGGCGTTATATCTCAGTCTGAGCTTTTTTTTCCATCTTCTCCCAAAGAGATATTAACCTACAAGCTAGATTGTTAATATGGGGCTGTTACATTTTCTTTTCTTTTTGGCATTACAGATTGGTTTGATGGACTTAATACATTTATGAGGTATATATGTCATAAGAGCTGGTTGGGTGGGTGGCTTATGCCTCAAAAGAAGAGTTATTTTGCTCTGAAACTCCCTAAAAGATGGTGGGTATTTGGTCTTGATCTGGCACTCCACGGCGATATTGATGTATACCAATTTAAATTCTTCTCAGAACTAGTTAAAAACAAGGTATTTATTTTTTAATTTTTTTCCTTTTTCATCTTTCAACCATTTATCATTAAATGAAAAAAAAATTAAAAATTCTGTTTTTTATTTTTGTTTTACTTTTTACCCATGGTGTACCAACTTGGTACTTTCTGAGTTGTTACTTTGATCCTTCTGCTCTCCTTGAAGCCATTTATAAGAAGAATTCACAATTTTCACATTCAGCATTAGAATTTAATCATATATTTATTTCTTTGGTCAATAAAAGAATAACTCATAATCATATATTTCTGCATTTGTATTGTAGAAATGTTGAATACACCAAATTAAGAGTGTTCTTATGCCCTGAATGGAGGGATCACAGATTTGACTGCTAATGCTGTGTTGATGCATGTAAACCGTCACATGTGATGCAATATATACTGACCAGGGATGCCTTTGGGCTTTTTACCCCTTTGCTGTTGTCTGATGGTAAATTCTCTTTTCTTCATCTTCATTTAGGTAGGTGAAGACGATTCTGTAATCATTATGACACATGAGCCAAACTGGCTTCTTGACTGGTACTGGAATGATGTTTCTGGAAAGAATGTTGCGCACCTCATATGCGATCATTTGAAAGGAAGGTGTAAGCTACGAGTGGCTGGAGATTTGCATCATTATATGCGTCATTCATTTGTTAGGTCAGGGGATCCAATTCAAGTGCAACATTTACTTGTAAATGGTTGTGGTGGGGCTTTTCTACATCCCACACATGTATTTAGTAATTTTAAGAAATTTTATGGAGCATCGTACGAGACCAAGGCTGCTTATCCTTCATTTGAAGATTCAAGTAGGGTAAGTTGTAATCATAGTGTTTGTCCAACTGCTGCTATTAAGTTCGTGGTTTGTATGTATATTCTCTCAAAGCTGGGCTGATGAGTTTCTTCACTTCTTTCAGATTGCTTTAGGAAATATTTTAAAGTTTCGGAAGAAGAACTGGCAATTTGATTTCATTGGTGGCATTATATACTTTCTATTGGTCTTTTCTATGTTCCCTCAGGTGTGTCTTTAATGGCTTCTCTGTTCTTTGGCATTATAGAATTTGCATCTTGTCCGTAGGATTTGAACAATTATGATATCCTTCTTTGTCTCTTTTCTGGAATTGAAATAACATGTACCTCATCGATCTTTCAATTTTTTGTTCTTTTGCTTCTTAAAGCTTTCCAAATGCCAAAAAATTTCATTTCTGCTTACCCAGATGTGAATTTTACATCCTTACTGGCCAGTGGCATTTTCTAACTTTTCCCTTTCTTTTTGTAGTGTAAGCTCGATCATATCTTGCGAGAGGACTCATTTCCTGGTCACTTCAAGTCTTTCTTTGGAACAGTCTGGAATGCTTTTGTGTACATGCTGGAGCACTCTTATGTGTCGTTTGCAGGTGCTGTTGTGTTGCTGATTGTGGCAATTACATTTGTCCCGTCGAAAGTGTCTAGGAAGAAACGGGTCATGATTGGAGTTCTTCATGTGTTTGCACACCTGGCCGCAGCTCTGATTCTTATGTTGCTGTTGGAACTGGGTGTTGAGATGTGTGTCCAGCATCAACTACTAGGAACTTCAGGTGGCCATTCTTTTTATCATGGGTTTATGTTCTGAACATTAATTTGTGTGATTATCTACTGTCAGATTAGTGAAACGATTTTAGTATTTGATTGAGTGACCTAATATATTCATATGACATAAAGATACATATGCTGGTATAAGCAGATGGAAACTTGCCCTTTGAAGGTTTAGAACATATATATGTACAATGATTGTCATCTTTATAGTCCCCTCACACCTTATTGTTATTTCTTACTTGCTCAAATGATAGGTTTTGACCAAAATGCTAATGGTAGCAAACAGTATGTTCTCTGATGATGAAAGTTTGACTTTTCAGGTTATCACACATTATATGAGTGGTACCGGACAGCTGAGAGTGAGCACTTTCCTGATCCAACAGGCCTTCGTGCTCGTATAGAACAATGGACGTTCGGTCTTTATCCAGCATGCATCAAGTATTTCATGTCTGCATTTGATGTTCCAGAGGTACGTATATTTCTTTTATATACTTACTTTTCCGCTTATTTGTTAGATTCTCATCGTCAAGTTATAATATCAGGTTATGGCAGTCACCCGGAACAATATATGCAAGAATGGGATGGAATCACTCTCTAGATTGGGCGCTTGTATATATTATGCTTCTGTCTTCCTTTATTTTTGGGTCTTCTCTACTCCAGTGGTTTCTTTGGTTTTTGGCAGCTACCTATATGTTTGCATTAACTGGTTTCACATACACTTTGACGAAGCGTTCTCCTCCTTGCGAATTGCTAATTACAAGTCATTCACTCGGTTCCACATCAATACTGATGGGGATCTTGAAGTGTATACTCTTGCAGTTGATAAGGTAAGAAAGGCTGGTTTACTTCTAAATGACCTATTTGGGATTTTTCAGAGTTGCTTATAATCAAAACATGCAGGTTCCGAAAGAATGGAAGCTGGACCCTGATTGGGATGCGGAGCCAAAACAGCCGCAACAGATGAGCCACCGGAGGAAGTTTCCTAGTAAATGGAGTGCAAAAGCTGCTCAGCAAGACCCACTACATAATGTTAAGATAGTTGATCACTTTGTAATTCGACAAACAGATAACACTGATATAGCAGGAAGTGATGGGTCGGTAATTCGCTGATCCTGGCTTGCTCTATTTGTAACATTAATGTAGTACCCTTCCTTAGTTAGCAAGGAAAGAAAAGAAAATAGACGTTGATTGGTAGCTAGTATTCTGTTGGTATTATACGTCTTGATTTCCTATCAGTCCAGCTAACCAATTTCTACTCTGAATTGGTTTAGTTGAGGCCTAGCTAAGTTGGTATATGACTTCCGTCTGTCGCAAATAAAAGTTACGAAGTAACTTCCCAAAGATACTGATCGAAGATGAAGTATGCAGGAGTCCTCAAAATGATGAATTTACAAAGTTTCTTTTCTGCTACCAAATTTACACAGGATGCAGGTGAACTGGCTAAGAAGCAGGTTGATACAACTGATTCAAAACAATAGAGGAAGTTGATTTTGCCAAAATCTGATTCTATACTACTAACCAAGAAATAAGATGGGTGAACTAATAATGGTCAGGTTATATACATCCTCACTCTCACACTGTCAAAGTGGTGCCGAAGAAGAAATTTGATAGTCTGCGAGGAAGCTCTCGTATGATGTTCCTTTCAGTGTCTTCTGAACATCACCCCAGTTCTGGACTTGGTTCGACAATGGTGTTGTATGTATCTTAACTTGACGGCTCCTGAGCTCTCTATGAGGCAACCTAAGGAAGTCTTGAACTTCATTGAGTTTCTGCGAAACAAAGTTCATAATCAGTGACATTTTCAAAGGGTAGCATTATCTGCAAGTTGATTATGACGAACAACTGCATGGTAATTACAGTGCGGTTGTTGATCACGTCCTCGTAGTAGACAACAATGTGGCGAGTGGTATTGAAATATTGCATAGCTTTCGCAGCCGTCCCCTCGTCTTGCTTCAGCTCTGGGATTAGTAATGTGGCATTAAGCTTGGGTTTGTATGTTGCAAGTATTTGAGCTTCCAATGGAGAATGTACATGGGACTTATGAGTGCCATTGAGTTGCTTAGTATCTTTATCATAAATATTGGCATGCACAGAAATCATTCTGCGGAGTAAGTTCCTTCTGAGGAGAAATATTGCAGACACTCCTCTTTTCTTGAAGTATTTCACTATCTCTTCATGATTCTCCATCAAACCCTGCACCATATTACTTAGTAAGTACGTACAATTCAGATTTAAGAAAAATAAGATTAGTAATTTAGTATGTAGCTAACCTGATTAAGCATCCATTTGAATCCAACAGCTGCAGAACACTCATTCTTGGAAGCACTACTAAACCAATCAAGATTGTATACTTTATCCATGTTCTTCAAAATTGAAGAAACATTACGCCTCCTATCCGGGATCGAAAAAATTTCTCCGTTAGAACTTACATTAGTGTGATTATTCAACAGTGTCTCAAACCATCCACTCCCTGATCTCTGCATTGACAATATTGCAAAGTAGCGTACCGGATTGCAGGAGCATTCATTCCTATAAATGATACATACATCAGACCACTATTTTTGGCACTGGTAAGTATGGAGTCAGTGCATAGCAATCAAGCAAATAAATGTATCAATGAATTGGCAAGGTTACCTCTTAAACGTTTGAGGTTGTGGGTAATGCACATAGGGGATTTCCCATTGCTCAAGATGAGGATCAGGGCATGATTCATTGTGGTGGTCAATCACCTCGATGTTTAAGAACTTGATCATCGTTTTATTTGTGTTTAAATGCTTCAAAAAGAATATGCAGATATGAACTCCACAAACCATTGTAAGAAGTAACACCACCATCGTCAATATTAGTGGAGTTTTCTTGGGAGTCTTAATGACGAGTGTATCCTGTAATGAAGTTTAAGAGTCAGTGTGAAGAATTGATGAAAGGTACAAGAAGTTGAATGCATGGTAAGTGAAGAACACAATTCTGTGTGTGTTGTGTGTGTGGGAATGTTAGTTCAAGAAATTGACACTATCACAGAGAGAGGAGCATACTGTGGTTTCCATCTAAGATCCCCCATTAAGGTAGAGAAACAGCAAGAAGGAAAAAACCTCTTAGTGGGATTATAATGTGTCTTTTTCTGTTTGTCTATAATGAGAAAACGAATGCTAAAGAAAAGGTCATAGCTTGAAAAGATCAGCTGGAATAGTCTGCATACATGTATAATATATGGTATATTAGACTTGTATTTTAACTACCAATTAACCAAGTCAATATCTATAACCAATGAACTACAATCTATCTTCGAAAAGACAGAAACATCTGTTTAGTTGATGCAAGTAATGAATGAAAGCCACTGAGAAAAAAGAAAAGAGAGGAGGTATTAGGAGGCAAAGAACTCCATAACAGACCTTGTTGAAGAAATACAGTTCTTCATCCATCTTGAGACGATGAGAAGAAAGATAAATCGGCATCAAATCTTCGTCTTCTTGTCCCTCTTAAGAGTTGCAGAAAAAGAGAAGTACAGAAAAGGGGAGATGTGGTAGTATACGTTTTGTACTGGCTTTAAGCTATTCCTCGTGAAGAACGACATCATTTACGACCAGCACGCTCTTCTCCTGTTAGCTTCAAATCTTAGTTTCAGCTCAATATTCTATTTTCTTTGCATACATAATTTTATGACATTTCACAAGAACGTTTCTTTCTTTCACTTTCAATTAGTCAATGCTGATCATAACTTATAATTAGTCCAAGCAAGCAAGCACAGAAGTTTAGGGACTTGAAGCGAGTGTGTCTCTCTGTCTTAGCAGAAGGGGGATGGCATCGATCTTCGAAAACACAGGGACGTGTGATTGACGTTGTTGTGTGTTCAGAATCCAAGCTGTGAAAAGAGCCATTGTTAATTTGGAAAGCATGTTACTGGCTCTTGAAGTTTTGAATCCAAGCTGTGATTATATGTATGAATACAGAAGAATAATCAATGCAGATAGGATTTGATAATCAATAGCATAATTAACTAATTGTTAAAGAGGGGCGAGGGCGAAAGGCCAAAGTACTGGGATTTCTTCGTTGACAAATGATACACTGCCGACAAGTCACTCTGCACAGCTTTGAAGGTGAACTAGCTTTAACTCTATCTATGTAGTACTTCAGGGCGAATAGCCAATCACCTACTACAGTGAACACATAGTTCTATCTAACCTAATGAACCCACCAAGCCCTAAAAAAGAGCACTTTGTAATCAACCGACTCAAAACCATCCAAAGGGCTGAAGAGACTAAAAGACCTTCGAGCCTGAAAGAGGGAGAAAAACAAAGTTCCTGCTCTGCACAATGAGGCTCAGAAATAGAATGTACTTGTTGTGCTGTGCAGCCTTTTGAGTCCTACAGAAAATTTCCAGGACGATGGAGATTGCATCCTACTTCAGTTTGGTGACAAACCACCATGCACGAATACAAGTCGACAGAAGAAACATGCTACTGGTAAACAGAATAGAAAACAAACGTTATTGACTTATAGCAAACTATAGCAAACTAATGTTCAAAATTGGAGTGGACAAAATGAAATCCAGGCTCACCCATGAGTGAACTTCTGAGCTATTAATTTGAGATCACTTGGTTTCTAAGATGATCAGACGAACTATCTGCCCCAGAGACCGGAATGACTTGGTTGTTTCTCTTAAGCATTTGTTTTTGTCATCTCGACTCCAGTGCTGCAATCACAATAGTAAAGCAGATTTAGTAACCCCGCTAAAACTAACTCACTCAAAGTGAATACAAGACAGCATCCAAGACATTATTAACCTCTCCAAGCTTGTTGAGCTTCTCGCGAACACCTCTTATCAACTCTGGCACATCACCTTCCCATGTGCAAAACTCCAACTCCCTTCCTCCAAGTAGCCTCTCAGATACCTAAAACCAACAAGTTCCCATTTCCAAGTAAAATCATCTATCCGACACTTAAACAACAGTTAAATAGTAGGATAAAATCAAAAGAAAGTTTACGGCTTGAAGCAAACTGGCAACAGTAAAGTACCTATCTTGCTACTTCATATAAAATACATGTTTCCCACATACAAGAAACAACCATCTTGTTTTATGCAA
>BATV01085597.1:0-11723 GCA_000512025.1 Fragaria nipponica
GGAGTTAAGACACGTTGTTGACCATGTCAAAAAAAAACATGTTTCCCATATCTCCACAAAACAAATTGTTGGTTGCGTCTTGTCAAGATGATGACGCAAAAATAATCATATCTTTGACATGTTTCTTGCTCATATACCTTAATGCGTAATATGATGGCATCTCCATGGTTGTTAGCCGTGAGGGTAAATTTCGGCAACAAGGACCTTGCTTAGGTAATTCATGCCAAAAAAATCAAGACCTTCAAAGTCTAATTTTTTTTTTAAAGAGCTTCAAGCTCGTAATATATTTCAATATCAGAACATAGATTTTTGATCTAAGTCAATAATATACAAACCACCTCCAACAATAAACTCATAAATCATTATTCATGGTCTTAACTCTTATGCAATGAACTTGCACCATAGAACACATCAATCATCATTGATCCAATTATGTTGTTTAGAATTTCATGTTCATAAGAAATAAATATCAATATCGAAACTTTATATTCGAATCTAGTGAACAATTAATCACACATACATGCACAAAACTTAAGGTTTATGCAGACAATTACTATCACAAGTCTAATGTAATATTGAACTTCAGGTTTATAATCTCGAAAATATAAGTTCAAGTATTATTATTGAAACTTCAGGCTCACTAATATAAGCAACTGTAAATATAGAATTGAGTAATATAAACAAACATATATGTAGAAAAATTATGGAGAATTAGATATGACAAAACAAGAGGTGAAAACTCATAGATCATGAGTGTGGATAATAAGCAACAAAATTTGCACTAACCTCTCGTAGATCATTATGGAGTTCATAGATCAAATGAGTGAAAACGTGTTGTAAACTAAATAATGAGATATAGAGAAAAAAGAAAAACATAATGTAGGAAGAGATAAACTATTTCATTCTCATTAGAACCTTATATATGGAAGTAAAATTTATATTATAAATATTTACGTGAATAACCACATACGTTATAATATTTACAATAATAATAATAAAAAAATATTAGCTTACCCGTGCGGACCTGTTATCCCCGCGGATGACAAAACAAGCATGACATTTTGAAATGCGAGAGTAGAGTAGTCCAGCCACTTCTCCCTAATCCACTTCTCCTTCTTCTTCTTCTTCATACATGGTTTAGGGTTTAAGCTTATCCTTACCCGATGATTCTCCACACCACCTTCTCCGCTCCTTCTCTCTTCTCCTCCTGCTCTTCTTATCGTGCCCTCAGGCTCCATCCCTTTCTCTCCCCCAAACGATGCCGCTCCGTCACGCCCAGGCTCTTCACAGGTCACTCTTCTCTCTCAATTTCTAACCTCCATTTCTTGCTTTCTTCTTCGTCCTCACTGCTCCTCCTTCCATTTTCAGTTGCCGCCGCCGCCGCCGCCGAGAATGGCGTCTTTACTTCACCACAGACTTCCAAGTCCTTCGATTTTGCTAACGAAGAGAGGATTTACGGTTGGTGAGTTCAATTCTGACCTACATTTTCACAGTCGTGGACGGAACTGATCCTTTTGTGATTTCAATGCCGCCTCCAAATGTGACCGGCTCGCTGCACATGGGGCACGCCATGTTCGTCACTCTTGAGGTACTTTTCTTGTGTTGTGCTAGCACATTGATCTTTTCTTGGTATTGTGTTTGTTTGCTCATTGCACATAGTGGTGTGAGGCTGTACATAAATTAGTTAGTTGAGCCAATAAGCTGCTCTTGTTAGCGAATTTCGAAGAAATGATTGTGACTAGAGGTATAGAAAGTTGAAAGCAAAGGTAATTGTGCTGAATGGTGAAAGTACTTGAACTTGATTCGTGAATGGTTTGTTTCAGTTAGACTTTGACTCCTTGAGCTCTGGGAACATTTTCATGAATACGTTTTCAAGAGTAATAAGGAAGATCTGGAATTAATAGTGGAGACGACCGATCAGTTCTAGCTTTATCAGTGATTCTTCAGTGGTTTTTCTATATGCCTGGATGACACATTATATATCCAAGACCATTGATCAATTGGATTCTAGTTTCATCTTCAGTCTACAGAATGTTACAACATAACCTGCTAAATCTAGCCTTTGAGAGAAAAGTACCATGTATTTTGATGTTACCCCATATGGACCTCCTTATGTTTCTGCAAGCTGAAAGGTAACCAAGTCTTACACGACCTTTTAGGGGCACACAATTGGAAATTTTTGTGATATTTTGATCCAAGGCTTATAGAAGTATTAATTCGGTTGTTATGACATCCCATATTTCCAATAGTCAGATTTCGAAGACAAAGATGGTTCAAGTGCTTGGATGGCTCTTATCTTTGTTCTCACATAGAATGCAAAGGAAGTGCTGTTCATGTATACGTACACTGCCCTTTAACATTAGAGATTAGGTGGACATTTACTATTGAAGCTAGTTTAAGTTGGGTGAGGGTGATACCAAGAAGGTGTTGCTAATTGTTGGGCATGCAGTTCAAAGTTCAGAGAAGAAAGCGAACATTGATTTGGGGGAGGATGATGTTAGTGGCAGTTATACGCAGTTGACGAAACAGAAAGAGTTTTTGAGGACTATTGAGGGTGGGTGTTGATGAAGTTTGGGCTGAGTTTATTTGTGTTCTGCTCTTTGAGTCTTGGTCACTGTTAAATTTAGGCATTATTCTTTGTCAGCACGACCCTTGGATTGGGATGCAGGCATGCAGCAGTGTGTTGAGACTTCAATCTCTGTTCCACACTTGTTTGATGATGTTGAAGAAAGAACAGGGAAGCCGTGCCCCAATGTGCAACTCAGCCTGTCTATTTTGGAGAGAGACCTTGACATCTGTGTCAGAAATTCAGACAGTGACCCTGAAATTATTAACTGTGCGGTAGTTTGTTGGATTTGATGAATTCATCTACTATTAAATAATATACCAGGATTTATAAATTATATTTATCATTTACCTATGTACCCGCAGATTTCACAATACAGTTTTAGTGCGATAGAAATTGTAGTTATATTTGTGGTGGCATTAATTTTCAGATGGGTTCTCATTGTATGTACCTATCATAAACTATTGTAATCTAAAATTGGGTTGACATATGAGTTGCTCTTGACTTTTTTGTATCTCTGGTGCAAAGATAAAAGGATGTCAGCAACATTTGTTTATGCTTATATAACCCATATCAGTAGCATAAAATCAATCTTCCTATATATCAACACAATGTTTGCTGTACTATCTGCTCGACTTTTTTGAACCTCTGGTGTAAAGATAAAGGGATGTCAGCAACATTTGTTTATGTTTATATAACCCATATCAGTTGCATAAAATCAGTCATCCTATATATCAACACAATGTTTGCTGTACTACCTGCTCTTTGTAGTTTTTGTGATTCTCAGATAAATAGTTAAAATCCATACCCTAGTAAGATTTCTACAATTCGTATTACTCTAAAAGTCTAAATTCTAGAAACTACAATAGTTCTTTAAGTAGTTTTTTGTTTTAATTTTTAATTTTTTTTTATCATTTATTCTTTTCTCACATTACGTTCTAGGACATTATGGTTAGATATCATCGTATGAAGGGAAGACCAACACTTTGGGTTCCTGGGACTGATCATGCTGGTATAGCCACACAGGTATGTCTCTGAACCATAGCCCTACATTAACTGATTTTGCGTCTCTTATCTCTTTCCTAATATGTTTTCATATCTAATTTCACAATTCAACCACTGGTTTTAATGTTGCAACTTCCTTGAACTTGTCTTCTGTTTGGACTTTGGATAATATGATTGGGACTGGAAGGTGGTAGCTCATTACTTGGTCTAGAATATAGGAGTATCTTGTTTGAGGTTGTTTCCTTGTTGTCACAACTTCTTTTGAGTGAATTTATTAGCCCTAAGGTTTTTTTTATCCCTTGTTTCATGTGGTTTTCTTGTCCACTGCTTTGTAATCTCTCCTTGGTCCTTGTTCTTAGAAATAAAATCTGGTTTCTTTTTAGAATGATATTATGTTTGGGGATGAATTACCTTATACTTTTTGATAGTTTGTTTTATGTAATGTGCTTTTTGTTTGTCGACTCCAATCTATAAAGTATTTCATGACTTCATGTTAATAAAAAGTTGTATTATTTTTGAAATCTGTTGCTCATACTGTTAATGTTTTTGTGCCAGTTGGTTGTGGAAAGAATGCTTACATCAGAAGGAATTAAAAGGGTTGACTTGGGTCGAGAAGAGTTTGTGAAAAGAGTTTGGGAGTGGAAAGAGAAGTATACATGCCTATCTATCTTACACTGTTTATTATTTTGGCTATATATGTTTCGAGTCAACTTTTGCATATGCTCATTTCCTTACATCATAACTTTCCTTATCTCTCTCTCTCTCTCTCTCTCTCTCTCTCTCTCTCTCTCCCTCTCTCACACACACACACAAATGCACACAATGTCTCAAGTGTTCTCACATATATTACATTTGTTGTTGAGCTACAAAGAGAGAGAAAGAAAAACTATTGTGTAGATATTAGGTGCTATTTTGTATTATGCAATCCTTTTATTTCTAACTTTCTAAGACAAAATTGGTGTATAGTATAAACTGAGATAGATATACTCTGGTCCTGACATATCTCCTAAACACACCTCTCTCTCAAGTCTAACAAATCAAGTTAAAATTTATTTATAAACTTCATTTTCTTGACAGTGGGCTGCTCCATGTAATTGTTGTAAAAGATTAGCTAAATGCAAATTCTCCTTCCAAATGATTAGACCTTCAATTATTATGAAAGCATTTTCTTCTCTATCATCTTGCTTAAAGTAACCAACCACAAGAGTAAAAACCGAAAGGATCACCTCGTCTTAAAACCTACTGGCCCCAAACTTCCCTCAAAGGTCTCTCTCTTTTTTTTTTCTTTTTTTTTTTCCGGATCTCAAGCAGGCCACTGACTGTAGCTCTGAATTTTTGTTATCCAAAACATATCCAGATAATTCCTTTCAACTTGGTCAGAGGCTTTCTCAAAGTATTCATGCATATCTCAGTCTCCCCACTCATCTTAGGTGGGACCAAATACAAAAGTAGCACATTTATCGGCAGTGTTCAGCAAGCTTGTCAGATTACTTCCTTTTATCTCATCCCCTCTAGTGAAGTTTCTGCACATTGCTTTTGTTTTTATTGATAAAAGAGATATATAGATGTTAATCACTATATATATATATTTTTGTTTTCGTTCCAGTTTTCTACTTTTCTTACTGCTGTAAGATCAGAGCCCCTAATCTCAAAAAAACCAGTTATTTGAATAAATTTACATGTGTAGAGACAAGATGAATGGAGTAACTTACTGAAGAACTTTAAATATATTTGGACTGTATGTTAGAGTACATGCATACTAAATCACAAAATCCAAAAATGCCATCAGAGCACATCCGAAACCTTAAACTATTTATGTTTAAATAATCTCATTAAATCATTATTCTCTAATGATACCTGTTATGTCTAATAGATTATTCATATTGATCAGGTATGGTGGAACGATCACAAATCAGATCAAAAGGCTTGGTGCTTCTTGTGATCAGTAAAAAAAAGTAACAATAGGATACTTTACAACACTGTTGTTGTGGTCATGTGATGTAAAACAGAGGGTTTATTGATGCCTAAGGAAATGCATAAAATTGAGTCAGTGTCCTCAGTCTTTTATACTCCCCATGAGCCTTAACTATATTTTAAGGTAATCAATGACAAATCTTGGTAAATAAGCCAAAGTTGTCAGGATTTTCTAGGGACCTATTCAATTAAAGCAGTCCTGAAGGTTCCTATTGTTTAAGCATGTCCTGATTATGCTGCAACAACAAATGTTTAGAGAAATATCATCAGTCTTTATCAGAATTCAGTAGGTACTTTTGTCTGTTCTAGAATTTTATCAAGTTACAAGAGGTTTCCATGGTGTTTGGAGCATACTTTGTTAGTAGTATTTGCATTTAATTGAGATTAGGTGATAGCACAGCTATACTTTTGGTGATGTGGATTGAATAGCAGAGGAACATTAAAAAAGCTAACAATCAACCAGCTAGAGCTAAGAAGTTGAGGTCAACAACCTGGGAACCCTAAAGTACATCCTGGGTTTTAAAATTTGTCATTGATTTACATCATAGTAGGCTGCAAACCAGTTGATACACCTATTAAACATGATCATAAGGTGGCAGCAAATACCGATGACATATCGGTAGATATGGGATGCTACCAAAGATTTGTGGAAAAGCGAATATATAAACTCATTTTGGAAGATCGTATGGATCATTTGATTTGGGTTTCTCATAAAACTATGCAGTCATATTTCTAAGCTATAACTCACAGAATTCATGAAAGGCAGTTTAAAGTCATTGTTGGAAAATCTTGTGAGTACCTAGGTTCATTTAAACTCGACAGTAGCAACAAAGCGGCTATATGTGTCCTGTGCATAATCCAGTTCAACATGATAGTACTGAACTGGAGGAGTATCAAGAGAAACTAAACACTTGATAAAGTAGTATGGGGTTCACATCCAAAACCAATTGGCAATGGATGGAGTGACCCAAACCCTTATAAACCCATAGGCAAGGTCTCATATTCCCGATGTGGGATTGATATCTCAACATGGCTTAGTATGCCCTTTGTTAAAAGAAAGCCAGTTGGCTGATATCCTCCAACCTACCAAAGGACTTTCCAGTAACTCCTCTCTGGTCCTTTATAATGTGAACTTTTTTTTCTTTCTTAAATAACAGTATTATAATAGATGAAACTGTATTATTAAGAAAATGCATAAATCTCTCAAGGCTCATATTCTTTTACTCGTTGCAGGAGCTGTTGTTGAAGCCTTTGTTAGACTTCATGAGAAAGGCTTAATCTATCAAGGTATAACCCTAAGAACCATTCAAAATTGTTATTCCCTACTCTGAAAAACATGGTGGCATACAATTTTCTAATTCTTCTCAAAAAAAAAAAAAAAAAAATGGGGACATATAAAATACATGACTAACTTATTTTTTTTATGTTTCCCCTCAAGGATCTTACATGGTGAATTGGTCTCCTAGTCTACAAACTGCTGTTTCTGATTTGGTGAGTTACTTCTTGTCTCATGTACGTTATCTTACAGAGCTTTTCTTTTGCATCACAATATTTAACGTGAGCTCTTAACTTTTTGACCAGGAAGTAGAATATCATGAAGAATCCGGTAGTCTTTATTATATTAAGTATCGTGTTGCTGGAGGCTCAAAGTAATTCCAGCTGACCACTTGTGACTCGTTATGATTTTTTAATTGTCTTTATCTTATGGATTATTTAAAGCTTATACTTCCTATTGTGCCAGTACAATAATATATTTTATGATGTTTTAGATGGCTGCAATTTTACTGCAATGATTATGTGTTAGTGGATTGATTGGCTAATGGCCTACCTCTAATTGGTAATTTTGATGCATAATGATGATTTATATGGCATTTGTGAATAGCATAATTCCTATAAATGTGTATTGCAGTAAAACATTATTTGTCAACTGTGTGATATTGTTTGGTCCAAAATCAATAATGGTTGATTCAACATTGAAACTGATGCTATGAGTAACCAACTTAATTTAGTTCATGCATTATTTTTTCTCCTGAACACCTTTACATGATTTTCACACCATACTATGTTCTATGTCTGCTTGTGTGTGATGAGTGTCAGTTATATGCTTGAAGTGCTACAACATTTTATGAGGGTCATTATGCATGCAGTTTGACTGATACCTCCTATTTTTGTAGGACTGACTTTCTGACAATAGCAACAACTCGCCCGGAGACTTTATTTGGTGATGTAGCTATTGCTGTGCATCCTGAGGTATAGTAATTTCACATTCATTTCTTGGCTTGCTTTAATATTTAAGTGGTGGATTGCCCAGGTGCTGACAATTTTTCATGGTAAAGTTTAAGAAACTTGCACCAGTACTTAGTGACTGTTACTTTTATTGTTAATGTTTCTGAGAAGGACAGGATTAAATATTTTTGATTGCATCTCTGATCTTTCAGGATCAAGATGTATTTCCCTAATTTATCATAAAACCTGTATGAAGTTTAAAGAAGAATAACGGCTACAGGATCAAGATGGTTTGAAAATGTTTCTTTTTTTTTTCATTGTAAACATACATGATGAATCTTGTAAGTTATGTTGCTTCAAGCTTAAGCTATAGATTTAGTACACAGTAACCTTTATATTCTGAACTCGTAATGCTCATAGCTGTTGGTTGGAAAATATATTTGACTAATTTTTCAGCAGAGTCCTGCATAGTTACCTTTATATTCTACACTGGGATGACATATATAATCATATAAGTAATGTTGGTTCATACAGAAGCTTGAGATTGAGTACATAGTTACCTTTATATCCTGAACTGTAATGCTATCATAGCTGTTAGTTTGAAGAATTATATGACTAAGTTTTTAGCAGTGTTCTCCATCCTAGTGGAAATATTGTCATGTCCATGCAAAATCTGGAAACTGTTTATTTATTATCTGTCCAATTTTTGGTTTTCTTTTTCTGTCATGCAGGATGAACGATATTCTAAATACATCAATAGAATGGCTATAGTGCCTATGACATATGGTCGCCACGTCCCTATCATCGCTGACAAGGTACACCTTGTAGTACTAAATAGCACTCTTTAATAGTAATGTCTGGGGCAGTGTTTAGAGTGTGGGGGCTTATATAGAAGCACACAGATAAAGCAGTGATCAAATTGTTGGTCAAAGGCTCTAAGTCTTCATTGTAATGTATAACGTCTCAGGACTATACATATTTGTAATCTTAATTGAAATGGCGATATACTATTAGTTAAATCACTATCCTTTAGTCTAATCACATATAATTCCAGGTAAACGAATTGATATGTAACAATTGATTAATTTCTAATCTGACAGCTGGTTGAGAAAGAGTTTGGCACCGGCGTGTTAAAGATAAGTCCCGGACATGATCATAATGATTACAACCTTGCAAGAAAGCTTGGTCTTCCAATACTAAATGTTATGAACAAGGATGGCACACTTAACAAAGTTGCAGGACTATACTGGTAAATACTTTGGTCAAGTCCTTGAGGATGTGGAGAAAGGCTTCTTTATTGTCTTTTAATTTTTATCTTTTAATTGGCATGATGTATGTGATGCGACAATTGTTGTCCTGCAGTGGCCTTGATCGGTTTGAGGCCCGAAAGAAACTTTGGGCGGATCTGGAGGAGACAGGATTGGCTGTAAAGAAAGAACCACATACCTTACGAGTTCCCAGATCTCAGCGTGGTGGAGAAGTGAGTTGATTGTTTTCTCTTTGGTGTGTCAGCTTCCAAATAAAATTGTAAAATGTTTGCTTTACCTTCATTGTTATACTGTATTTCGTTTCCTTTGTCTTAATAATTTTTTTCCGTCTCAGGTGATAGAGCCACTAGTAAGCAAGCAGTGGTTTGTAACAATGGAGCCCTTAGCTGAGAAAGCCCTACAAGCAGTTGAAAAAGGAGATCTGAAAATTATACCTGAAAGATTTGACAAGGTATGTAAATTTGTGTATACCTCATATTAATTCCAGTAGGACCTGATATACACAAACGTTTGAAAAAAAAGAACTAGAAAGATAATACATTTGGTAAACCTTTTCATTGACCTTATATGTGCTTTCGTAGAGAGCAGAAAGAGAGGTTTCCTATCTTTTGTATTGAAACTTATCAACAAAATAAGCTTTTGAAGTTGGTCCCTTGTTTTCTATTCCTATTACTTATATATTAATGTTCTATCTTTATTATTTTTGACTGTTTTCGGGTTAGTCTTAAAACATTCATGTTGTATGCAGATATGCAGTATGTGGTTTTTTGGTGTTGAATTGTCCTTTTTGTTTTCTCACTTACAATTTGTTACCCACCAAGTCTCAGCCGCAAATTTGGTAATAATTTGTCATTTTGATTGAGGAATAATAATAAAATAAAGTCGTGGGCTTGTGGCTAACAAAAAATTGCCACCAAATAGTTGTGTATGGTTGACATTACAAATTGTTGAACCAAAAAAAAAGGAAAGAAAGCAAGGATAATAACAACAATCACGACTAACCAACATTTCCAAGTGTCATTGGAGCGAGCCAATGTTCCTAGGAGTCGTTGGCTTAAGTTGTCCTCGACACAAATTTTATTTGTAAGAGCCATTAGACTTGAGGGGTCGTTTGTTTGGTACGCAAGAGTATAGTGGACCTTACTTTTTTTTTTTTTTTAATACTATCCTGGATTCCTGAGGTTGGGCTAAAGCTACACTAATTAGTGCTGCATTTGGTATGGTTAAGTAAACCTAGGTTCTAGTTTCTACCCTTTTCTTTATAATTTCTTCTTTCTTGGTTCTGTTGCTTTTAAGAGAAGTTTACAGCCCAGAAAATTTCTAGAGGCAATCAAAGGTCCACAACATGTTTCATTCTATAGCCATTGAGTCATATGACTCATATCAATCTGATTTCTCTACCTTCATCGCTCCCACCTACTTATGGAACCCGCAACCCAAATTAGACACCCGTAATAAGTATCTTTCTTTACTTTCAGGTCAGCTATGGCAATACACAATACCCAATTCCAAAAAATTCTAAATATATTCAAATTCATCCTGGGCTAAGCCTCCTAATTAATTCTGCAATACTCAATAATACAAAATTCCAAATCCGTTGAATTTTCTCTTATTCATCAATTTCATGCAGTACTCAGACATACATCAACCAAATCTTAAAATTCCCACGAATCAATTCAGATTGTTTTTGTATGCGAGATCACTGCATGCAAGACCGAGAGCAAGGTAGTGAATCGATGAGGGAAGAAGAAGCACGATGAGGGAGGAAAAGGAGTGATGAGGATGCTAGGACCACTGTCGAGAAAGTGACAAACTGACAATGATGAAGACAGAAAGCAGGGGTTAACTAGAGATGTCAAAACAGAGTACTCAGTTTAACAAAACCTGACGCTGGAAAGGGAAGCAGGTGGTATCTAGTACCATGTACTTTTATACCCATTGTCCAAACTCAACTCGAACCAATTAAGACCTCCTATTTAACATAAGGCCACTTAGTCCTGACAAACAATGTACCCCAAGACTTTAGGCTAATTAGAAGAGTCATTGTGGCTTGAATATGACTCAAACCAAAGTTACATATTAAAGACTTGTTGGTTTAAGCCCCACAGTCCATCTCAACATTTTCTTTTGAAAAGAGTAGTTGGGTTAAACCTTAGAGTCATTGGCCTAAACTGACACAGATATATGTGTGTGTGTGTGTGTGTGTTTGTTTTTTTGTTCAATTAATTTAAATTTACAGAGTGCATATGCTCATCTTCTTTTTGTGCCTATGTGGTTAGTATCGTGTCCCTGAAAGTCTCAATGGGCCAGATTTGTATTTTTCCCCTCCATGGCATGGATATCTATGCTATGCGGGTCCTTTTTTATTTTATGTTTTGTATTGTATGGGATTACCATTTCAGTACTTGACTGCACTAACGGAATGAGTTATCATCCCAATTACTAATTTTTTACTCACACTAATGCCATCTATTGAACAACAGATTTATAATCACTGGCTATCAAATATCAAGGATTGGTGCATAAGCAGACAACTATGGTGGGGACACCGCATACCAGTTTGGTACATTGTGGGTAAAGATTGTGAAGAGGAATATATAGTTGCAAGGAGTTTTGAAGAAGCTCTTGGTAAAGCTCAAGAAAAGTATGGAAGAGATGCAAAAATATATCAGGATCCAGACGTT
>BATV01085263.1:0-15918 GCA_000512025.1 Fragaria nipponica
GATCCGAGCCCGTAGGGCCAGGCCAGGCGGGCTTTTTGACAATCCCTACTTCAATCACATTCCTTCGGACCGGGCCAGGCAGGCTTTTTGACGATCTCTACTTCAATCACATTCCTAGCTTTCCAATGTCAAAGATTGAGACGTTCTTTCTAATTTTGAGGATGGTTTCCGGACCACTCCTTGAGATGGTATGAGATGGTATATGGTTCCTTGTGTTAGAAAGCCATGTCCATTTATGAATATATAGAGCCAGCAGTAGACAGAAAAGTCTGCCTATCAAATCTGCCAACACAAGCACTGATTTCCCATAATACCATAGACGATCTATTTTGTACAACGAGTCATTCCAATTACTCACAGCAAGCACTAAACACAGTAGTTGAGAAGTATGTCAAGCTTTCACTAACTTGTACAGTTTATTCTTGAAGTAAAAATGCTTAAAATGAAGGAGATAAAATGCATTCTCTGAATTGGTTTTAAGAACTACTTTTTTGAGCTCTGACCAACTTAACTAGGTGATTTCATTGCCGGAGTTTCCAATATGCTCACAAATAAATTGGCAACTGAGTTTACAGGAGCCTTAAAAAGTTTAAGTACCTAACCCAAAAGCCAGAGGGTCTGCAAGACATCACTACAGTTAAGTCACCGTACCTGAATCTTGATTATTCTTGTTCTACAACATCAGTAGCATTTCTGGTGCTAGAAGCCACTGGCATATTGCGGTCTGAGACAATTTCTGGTTCTATACCATGGGATAAGGAACCGTCTGTTTTCTCATTATCAGAAGCGTCTGTTTTCTCATTATCAGAAGCATCTGAACTTGAGTCTAACTTGATAGGATCCAATGAGGGAGCAGCACTGGTCACGACAGGATGTGAGGCTACCAAGGGCATCTTCTTATCATCCTCTTTCATCCTCTCAGCATACTTATTTATATCAAAACCTCCAGTATCATTTCCTCCAAATGCAGCCTCCAGTTTTTCAATATCAAATAGATCCTCCATTATCTTCTTGGTGTTGAGGTCGTCCGTATACACAAACTTGACTTTGTTGTAAGTCTTTGTCTCTAGAAAAGGCTTTACTAACTGCAATAAATACATGGCATTAGCTCTGCAGCGTAAGTACACTATTATAGATTACAAATTTCTGGCATTTAAGTGTCACATGAGGCTTATTCGCAACAAAGAATTCCCAAAGAAAAATAAAACACAGCAAAATATGCTTTGGCAGTCCTCCCAATATGACATCTTACTAAAATAGCAAACAGATGGCCAGCACTTTAGAATGCCAAAGAAAAGGAAAAGCCCAAGATAAATGAAAATCAAAAGCCAGTTGTTCACAATTGTAAAACTCTAACTACTTTGAATCTTATTTATTCATAAGGATAAACATTGGCATCGCCCAGCTTCCAAAACAACAGCATATTTCCAACACTTTCTATGACTAAAGTATCTACTTGCAAAAACATGCTGTTACAGAGTAGTACTGAATGATCTATTCAGAAGTAATTAAGTACAGTTCTAGTGAAAAGATTCTTAATCAACAGAAATGGCATCAGAACTAAGCTCACCGTAAAGAATGGTTCAAAAAACTTGGGTGGGTTGTAGAGTATTGCAAGACCTAGGCGTTCTGGATAATGGTCTTGCAAAACATGGGCAGTTTCACGTGTCAACTTCACCGATATATGTGACAAATTGAAACCTTGAAAATCAATCAGCCAAACCATCTGTTCCTGGTCTGGTGGAAGATTTAAAATAGCATTCTCCATGCAATATACCAAATATCGTATCTGGCCTTTTGTTGACTTTGAGTTCTGCAATTGATATAAATAAAAATGAAGTTACTAAGGAAAAGAACTTTTTGACACTCCTTTCCAAAAGAATGAAAATTAGCTTTCTGCTGAAACTAGATCTCCACAGCATTGCAGATATTTATATTCAGTAGATCCTAATTTCAGGAACTCAACAGGATGCGGAAATCACTCATAATGCACTAATGGTTGATAGTTGATAGTATCTGAACTTGATAATAATAAAAAATTATAATAAAATCAAAAAACTTTAAAACATGTATCCAATAAAAAATGTGACAATTTAGTTAGGTGAGATATACGAGTAAGTGAGATCAGTTTTTACAGCAAATAAGAGTATACATCAAACATGAAGGGAGCACCAACTCTTAATTATAAGTAACCGCTAATTTATAAAGTAACAGATAGTTTATGGAGGTGTGAGGAAGGCATGTAACCTGGCAACTAGGTCTCATGACAAGAACTGGTCTCCCATGCTTGTCCATATAATTCGATCTGTAAATTTTTCCTGTCTCTGCTTCATGAGCTACCTCCTCCTAAATAAAATTTGGAAACAAGTAATTTGTAAATGACCATCTCGTCAGTACCTAAAGAACTTGACCTTTGTAGTATCTGCGTGTAATGTAACTTTTACTAGTTTAGACTCAGCTAATTGTCCAAGGTTCTTTTACTGATTTGCATCAGAGGTTGGGAATTCCAAAAAAATATGAACTGCTAGTAAGTGTACTCTAGATATCGTATTTTCCAAAAACACAGAACCATATAAGCCAGCTCTTAATGGATAGCCAAACAAAGAAAGAACTAAATGACAGAACCTGCATAAGATAAGCAGGCTTCATTCAGTTCTAGAACACTCATAGTGGCTAATGGAGTACTGGTTTACAGAAACCTAAAGAGATGGAACATGTCCTAAGCAGAAGAAAAAGGTAAAATCTAGCACATTCTGTTCCTGAATTCTTTTCCTGTAAGGCCATGAATGAGAGCATACCCAACGAATCTCCTCCGGTTTGTATTCTGACCTCCACTTTAAGGTATCTTTCAACATTTTGGTGGCCTTCTTGACATTCCAGTTTCTGGCCCTCAGATGCCTTGCAATGGATGGATCAGAACAATATGTGGACAGCTTCTCGGGTACTGTCTTTAACAATTTTCTCACCTCATTAATCTGCAAACAATAAGATTTTTTAGGCAAAGCGGAACTATGAGTTCCCCAAACTAATAGTTTTCAAACAAGTAGAGGAGTACATTTACTAAAGATACCTTTGCCTGCTGCTCTTCACTTGTTAAAATACTCTCAGAGCCATTTGAAGAAGATTTTTTTATTCCCGCACTCATAGTTTTGAGGGAAAACTCTGCAAATCAACAATGGAGATTTCAAAACTTATGTCCTAGTTTCACAGTTCCCATTTCGGTCTCCCATCACCATCAAATAGAATAAATTTCAATATATTTAACAAAAAAATTGCTCTTCATCCCACAAAACACAGAGAGTCCTTATCTTCATTGTCCAATATATCATTTGAAAATTAACAACTTTTATTCTTCTAGTCAACCACATTTCGCAGCTACTTGTTTTAACTCATAAACCCTTTCTTCCATAGCTATCAAATATCCAATCTAAACGAGACTACAACTTTGTTCACAACGAATCCAACACAAAAGGATAAAAAAAAACCATCCAAAACTCATGCACAACATAATCAACCAAATACTTTAACCACAAAAACAAGCATAATTCTCCAAAGTACAAAAAGAAATGGGCTTTAGACACCAGGAAGGCATATCAAACCGGCCCACAAACGTTAAAGGGATACAAAGATCTCACCTGGACCAAAGACAAAACTGGGTGGTTGCTGACTGAGCAAAGCCAATATCTCGGAGCTCCTCAGATGTCGGACAGACCCATCTGAACCCAAGTCAACTGCAGTGTTACAGCAACCACAAAACGCAAAGAGAGAGAGAGAGAGAGAGAGAGAGAGAGAAGATGAGAATATTACAGAGGGATCTGGGATCAGAGTGATGATGCTGTGTTTGTGTTTGAAACTGAAGCCCAACCACGACCAACACGTGCTATTTGTAAGCCGAACCCATCTGCCTTCCTTTCCTTCCATGTTTGTTCTGTGGTGTAGACTTTTCGGACAAAGCTTCCGTGGTGTCGTTTTTTTCCCAGGGTGGAAAGATCTGAACTGCCCCGGGGGACAATGGCGTGGTGTGGTGTGGCCGCTGCCCTTTTGAGGAAATTCACGTGGATTATAGTGTGTCCTGCTTGTACTGTTGTCGGAGTTTACAAGGAACAACGAATCATATTTATTTCTCATAAAAGGAAGCGTATTCTTTTTATTAACCTTTTATTAATTACCTAGATTAGCTATTTGAAGTCAAAATTCATATATCGAAATAGATGCTTCTTGTCACATTTTAGGTAATCAAGCTGATAGGAGTCTCTATATGCATAATTCATTATTTATACCAGTCGTTTAGAAAAAGAAGAATGAAGTATTTGGACATGACCCCTCGACCCGGTAGGACTTAATTTTGAGATTAGAAGGGCAAGAAGTCAAGTAACCAAATAATATGACCCAACATGAAGGGTGTAGAATATAATCAAACGTCTTGGTCTATGCACAATGTCAACCTTGGCAAATCTTCTTCAGAAGAGATGTTTTAACATGTACAATGTAATGTCACATATAGATAGCCGTATGTAATATCACAGATAGATAGTCGTTTATGTATAATGTTAGTTAGATGATCAAAGGTCTTTTCCATCGATATAAAATGGGGCGGGTGGTTAGTAGTGTAGCCTCACACAGGTTAGATTGCGTTTTTTTTTTTTTTTTTTTTTACCAGGAGTAGATGCAAAACAAATTAAGACAAGAGCAACAAATTGGTAATAAACAAAAGTGCATCTGAAACGTGCCCTATGCCAGCCAGCTTTGTCCATCGTAAGGACGAGAGCGACAATAACTATGTGACCACATGTGATGATGTGATCTGTACTCTTGTCATTTCGACGATCTTTCTTCTGAGATTTTTTCTATTCCTGGGTCACATATGCGAAAGAAAACAGGGACAAAAGCATAGAAAAGAATTTGATATGATTGATTCCATAAGTACGTGAAAGATGTATGTACATGTTAGCCGACACTACAAATGCTGCTAGAAAGAAATATACTACCTCCTAATACCATTTCTGTACCCCCATTTCTACACAGAATGTTGTAGCAAACTAGCAATGCCACCTTTCTAGTTTAAATTTCAAACAGAAACATTCTCCTTCATGTGGTATATGGTCATCATGTGTATGCATGTTTCGGAAAAATGTACAGAGCATCATTCAAATGGGATCTTCTGCATTTGAAGCACCAGTATAGAACCAAAGAGTCAGCAATGTGTTTGTCGGAAGAGAACTATCAAGCCGTGACTGTTTTCGCATCACAGGTTGCAGCTCAGATATTACAGCGTACAATGCTTTGAAGCTTTGCCGACACCACCATTTGAATTCCTGGGTTTCATTTGGTAGCCATGCATGAGAAGAAATGACAACAGAGGAGAAAAGAAAACCACACACATTCATAACTAAGTTCTATGCTTTTGTCTTTTATTTCTTGTAAGAGAAGTTTTACCTCTGACGAATGTAAGCTGGTGGATTAAGGGTATGATTTTTCCACCATCTACCCAAAAGCATCCAGCTGCTTGCAAGAAATCAAAGGAACAACATCAGTCAAGATGAATGTCTTCTTGCACAAGCCGAAAGCCCCAGCCAGCCCTCCTCCCCCTTATGGCCAAACTTCACAACTAACCAAAAGCTCATCTAGCACCAAGTTTGGCTCTTCTAACTCAAGGACTCCGGCTTCTGTAGTCACCACAGAAAACCAGCACTCTAAGCTCTGTGGCAGAAATATTACACGGTAGGAAAACAAAGAATGCCACAGAGCTCCTATGATGCAGAAAGAGGATTCATAACACCCATCAATCAATAGTTAGATCTCTCTCTTTCCAACAACCCCAGCAGGACTATGCTTCCTTTGTATACCATATTGCCAAGCATCTCTAGACTTATCACCCGACTGATCAAAGTCGTCCAAAGAATTCTCAAACTGTGGTTTCATAGGCCGGTAATGACCATTTCTGGGAACTACAGGTGCATTGAATTTCTCATCATCTTCTGATGGTGTTCCTGACCTGGATTCCATGCGCATGTCCAACGATCTATGTCTTGGTCCAGCAGATCTCAATCCCCTCATATTAGATGATAGCTTTCCTGGTAATGGATTGTAGGAGGGTCCTTTTGCACCCAGAAATTCTTTAGGAAGAGTCTCCATGTCCATATAACAGTTCCTGGCCTTGGCATCAGTGATCAGTGCAGCCCAGTCATCAGACTGCATCAAAGCATTAGCATTTCCCATGACCTGTTGAGAGAAATAAATATAAATTAAAATTGACACCACAACAGATAATTGCAGGTAGATGCTATGAGCTTCTTAATATATTAAGATAAGCAAACATGACTCAAAAGAAAGAAATTCATACCCAAAGAGCCCTTCTTGCACGAGTAAGAGCCACATTCATTCGGCGGATATCTGCAACAAAACCAACCCCATGACCAGAAGCGCGCACACAGGACATGATAATCACATCTCGTTCTTGGCCTTGGAAAGCATCAACTGTGTTTATATAAAGATCCTTCCCTTCTTCTGACTTCAAAGCCTCATCGAACTCACGTTGAAGACATTTAAGTTGCAGTTTATATGGTGTGATTATGCCAACAGAAATTTTCCCCATGCCCAAAGATTTCGCTGTCTTCTGGAGATGCTCATACAAACGAACACAGAACTGAGCTTCATGTATGTTCTGATAAGAGACAGATCCCCCTCTGTGCGACTCCCGCCCATGTGTGATATCATAAAATACATAAGGTTTAAGTAAAGGATCCTTGTAGTATATCTCATCAGGTAAATTAGCAACACTCTCACTGTCAGTCAGGCGTCCCTGGTAAAAGTACCTTGAGGGGAAATCACGGATTTGAGGATGCATTCTATATTGCACAGAAAGCAACATTGTTGGACAATTTGCTTGCTGGAATCTTTCAAAAAGACTCCTGCTGTATAACAAGGTTCCAGCGGCCTTGCTAATAACTGTTGCAGGAAGCTGCTGAGGATCACCAACAAGAACACATCGTGCAGCACCAAGAGCAAGGGGAGGAAGAACTCCTACTTCACTGGCTTGGGCTGCCTCATCAATCACAACCATATCAAAACCATGAGAAAGGCGAGAGAACAATTTGCGACCACTGCTTGAAACAGTAGTGAAAACAATTTCTGCCTCGTTAGCAAAACTTGCCTCAAGATTAGCACGAGCTTCTTCCAAATTGAAAGTGCTGGAAGCGCGAAACTTTCCTTCTAAAATGAATAGGCGAGACAGCTCCACTAGAGTCTTATCCCTGCTTTCAACTGCCGCTGCAAGGTTCTGCAACAATGCATCTCGATTCTGGTCCCGAGCCACTAGAACATCCGGATCAACACCCACAGATCCTTGGGAACGAACAGCAGCAGCTGCAACAGTAAGTTCTCTTTGAAGAGTAGCAATCTGCATAGACAACTGAGCTTCACGACCTCTTAACTGATGCATATACCCAAAAACTTCATCACGATTCTTGACCAGAAGCTGTTCAGTTCTCCGCTCAACAGAGACGGCCTGGGCAGCACGTGTCTGTGAATCAACACCTACTCGGGCTACATCAGGCCGATATACTTTCATCTCACCATCAATGAATCCACGGTCAAGAACACGTGAAAGAAGCTCGTCTGTTGCAGCATTAGAAGGAGCACATACCAACATTCTAGGTTTTGGGCACAGCTTTGGTAGTGTCCGAAAGAGATTCTGGTCCATGCTCTGAAGAACCTCATCAATTGATCCCATAGCAATATTATCAGTGTTGCTTTCAGTATTTTGCTTCAAGCTCTCAGGTGCTAACTTTTTTAGCAAAGAAGTATAATACTGCTGATACTGAACCAAATGAATGACATTTAGCATTCCCCAAACAGTGTGCGTCTTACCAGTTCCTGGAGGTCCTTGAACAAGAGTAAATGGCCAGGGATCTTGCCTCTTTCCACCACTTGTACCAGATGCAGTATGCACTGCCGCCCATTGGATAGCAGAGAGCTGGGGTCCATTGAAGCTCCTGTGCAAATGATCAACAAAATTCGGTGTGAAGCATTCAGGCATAGCAGGGCTCTGCTGCTCATATTTTGGAAAATGTTCAGGGCTGGGCTGAAGAATAGCAGTTTGCATCTGTGAAAATCAATGGTCAGATCATTATCCACACAAACATAAATACATCAGGATATAAAAAGCTGGTGGTCCCAAAGAATATGTCACCTGCACATTCAATCGACGAAATGCATGCAGTGCAACATACTCCCTCTGGGTGGTTGCAAGAGAACCAAGCACTGTTAAAAACCAAGTTCCTTTGGGCTGCAGCTTCCTCAGAATGTGGTCATCATCATTCAAGCTGTAAATATTAGTGAGAGGGGAGGAAGCTGTCAGCATGCTAGCTAAAAAAAATACTAGAGAAAAATTACATTAATCATCTCATATCATAATAGATAAATATTTAACCTGTTGGATTCATAGGTGTCCCCAACATAAAAGTGAAGGATTGCTCCTGATGGATCACGTGTGTCGATAGGAAAATGTCGCCTGACAGTACCAGCCACACGTCCACTTATTTCAGGCTCCTCATTATCCTCAGTTGAAGAGTTGTTCCTTCTGGATCGGACTGCTTGACAGAATTAGAGACTATGTTAGCAACATCATCAGAAACATCAATATACATAAAGTAATAATCTGACATGAACAGAAATGTATTCACTTGTCAGACCTAATCCAGGCCTGGGGGTTGAAAGAACTGCAACATCACCCTCCTTAAATGTCCACTTGTTGGATTCATTTGCCGGAAGGACTATAACATCATACCACCCTAAGCCACCAAAAGTTACACCTCAATTAGTTCAAAGGAACAAGGATAAGAAACCACAGGTACTGCAGGTATTGAAGCTAAAGCAAATTTGGGAATATAAAATTAGTAGTGGTACCTCTTTCCCTCCTTTCAATGCTCCTTACACGAACCATTGTATGAGCATTACTTGTAACACCTTCAGTTAATTCCTCCCACGTGCTGTAAAGTTGTGCCCGGCATTCCTCAAAAAGTAAGGGTTCAAATACTCTGACATAATCCTCAACAGATTCAAACCGATCAGGAACACATTGGAGGTCAGTCTCCCCTGTTGTACAAGGAAATGAAGGAAAATAAGAATGATAGAAAGCACATGACCATGGTCATATTCAGACAAACAAATATGCACCAGGCTATGAACACATATCCTATATATCCATATGAACCTGCAAGCTCTTCAGACCTTTAAAAAACTACTAAGCCGGTCAAAGATTACAATTGGTTGAAGTTTAAATGTGACATTCTCTTTATATTAGCTCAGACATTAGAGTTTCTTTGCCCAATAACAATAATTCAGTACGAGAGCAAAAACCCCTTCGTTTTTATGTGGTATAGTCCCCGGAAACCATGGAGTTTTCTATCTAGTCCACATGGGTACCCACCGAAACCCGAGATTCCTAGGAATCTCAAAGTATATCTCTCGCCAAGCCTGACACACATACTACAGAGCTCAACTATTCTCCAAATAGGCTTTCCAGATGACTGGACACCAGCCACATGAAGCTTTAGAGATCCCTCCACTAATTTGTGGCCCTGAGTAATACAATATCAACTTTTTACTTCTTTTAAAGCTAATAAGGTAAATCACTGGTGACCAAAATTCCACATTTTGACAAGGAACACAAAATCAACAAACAAGAACTGCAAAACTAAACCAAAAGAACTTGAAAATATAAAAGAAAGTTTATCTCCTCTCCCATTCCCCCCAAACTAGATTATACCATGAGAACATTTGCACACAAGATGGGACATGATGGATGGTGATAAGAATTACAAAGTGAAATTGAGAAAGTCAATGAAACGTGTTAGTCAGAATCTCGATTTCACACTATAATTGTCATCACCTTTCCAAGTCTTTGTGTGCTATATGTCTCATAATGTAACAATTGGAGGGCCATGGAGCACTGGCATACAAAACAAACCAGGAAATTTGTCAACACAGATAGACCAAAGTTCCCAAGAGTGACAATATTGGCCAACCAATCACTAAGAACTAGTCAACGGTATCGAACATGCACATTCAAAATTGAAAACTAAAATAATCAAAAAGCAGAGAATAAATTTGTACCTGGGTTATGCCAAAACTTTTCATTGGTAACCTCCCGTATAAGACGCTCTACTGATGTGTCTTGGTACATGTTACTGACGGGCATTTGCTTCTTGGCAGGAATAGGCTTTTTGTTACCCAACTTGGAATCCATGGAGCTTTGAGTGACTGGCTTCCTATTAGCCACCAGTGAATTCTTCGGCAGCCTCGTATCTGCGGGCTGCTTCCATGAACTCTGTCTTGGAATAGGTGGTAAGACCTCTGCAGATGAGTCAGTATCACCATTTTGCCTTTTCAGCCTAGCTGATCCATGATTAACATCTCCATTACATTCAGATTTAGATTCACTAGAATCCCCAGCAAGCCCTCCTTCACTGCATATAGCATCAGGATGTTTCTGCTCCTTGATTATTGGCTGTGACTGCTTTTCTCCTATCCGGTCGGTAGGTGTAAGAACTGCAGGTGGAGAAACTGTACGACCCTCCTTCATTGTTCGAGTTGTAATGGGTGCAGGGATGGACTGTCTTCTCGGTGTAGAACTTTTGATGGGACCAGCTTGCTTAACATCCTCCAAATTAAGGAACATTGTCTGTCTACTACGTTTCTTTCCCAGTTTTGCTTCATTATAATGATCCATCTTCCTCTTCACTGGATTACTTGCACCCTTGAGCGCACGGCTTGCTTCGATGCCTTTAACTTTCTCTTGTTTCAGAAGCAAGCCAGGTTCCTCCTGACAGTCCATGGATATATGACTTTTGACATTGTTGTCCAAATTGCGGCTACTGCTGCTCTCATCCTTCAGATTTTCCGAAATTTTAACATTGCACTGTCTACCATCTAGAGCACTAACCGCCCCAGATTTTTCTGGTTCTCTGGAAGTCTTACCCTGTTCATGCAAACTGCCACTTCCATGAGCATCAGCGGATCCATCGGCATCAGACCACTCTCCCTCTTCTCTTTCCACAGAAGGGACATCTGCAGCGGTAGAAACTAAAGCTGGCACTGCTTTAACGTCCTCGTTATTACTCGACGTGCAGAGTGACGCATTGTTGGGAATCCTATCTCTTGCCTCCTTCAGCTCAGCGCTACCTTCAGAGCCATGAGCATATTTAGGCCGAATAAAAGGTTGAAAACCTGACACAGATGATGCATGTGAGAAAGCACGATTATTAACAATTCCTTGTGTACCAGCTGCTGCTACGGCAAGCATATCAGAAGTGTTGTTGGGGTTTGCTGACGGGAGTGCCTTTTGAGGCTGCAACGACATGACGCTATGACTCTCCTCATTATCCTCGGCTGGGGGTTCGTTGAGATCAAATAATGGCCGTCCTCGAGAACCCATCTCATATGTAAATACATACAACCTAAACCGTATTCCCGAACTGATTGTCCTAGAACTCTGCTAGTAACTTTCCTTCTATAAAAAAAAATGCACATGAAAATGCAACCAGTTAGCTATTACGAAACAACCATAGCATAACAACCTCAAAAATCTACAAAAACCTAGCCTTTTCCGTCTATATCAAACAACAATTACCGAAACAAAGCCACACTAAAAACAGTAATCAAGCTAAACGAATATCACCACAAACATTAAATCCAACAAATCAGCTCATACATTCAAATGCAAAAAAAATCAACATTTCACCAACACTATCGACTTTCGACAGGCCCTAGTTTACCAGTTTCAGTCAATTTAAACAGATGCAATATATACACAGAAAGAAAACGAAACCCTAATCCCAAATCCAGAACCACAGTGCCTGATCCAAAATCAAAACCCCCAATTTCATCATTCAGATTGAAACCCCTAAATTTCCCTAGCTTCCGTTTCTAGGGTTTCATCACTTCGAATCCCGCAAATCGCAGATCGAACCCCCAAAAAATTTCAATCCAATGCATTAATCTAAACTAGTCATGGCATGCGATTCGGTCCTCCAATCCCATTATCCATATCATCATCGTGTTCTTCTCCTTCTTCTAAAGCAAAATTAAAATCTGAATTTGAATTTCAATCTACATCAGATAGAATTATTACCTCGAATTTTCGAGCGTCTTGGTTGTAATAAATAGTAATTGTTTCACTAAAATCTAGAGAGAGAAAGAGAGACAGAGAGAGTCTCTGTATCAGGGTGAGGGTTTGTAGAGAGAGAAAGAGTCTCTAGAGAGAGAGAGAGAGAGAGAGAGAGGAGAAGAGAGGGCTCTAAATATGAGAGAAAGCTAGGGGGTGGTGACGGGTTTATATAGGAAATATCAAACTAACTTCGCCGGCCGGTTTTTTCTCCGGCCACCGTTATTTTTAAAATCCGGCCATTTTTTTAATCCGCCTCCTCATATTTAATACTATTTTATCCTTCCAAGAAACTCAAATTACATAATCACCCCTAGTACCTGGGTTTAGCGGGGTGGGGATTTTGACCGCGGGTGGTTGCCTTCCCGGATACGACCGGGGGCAGTTTCGGGATTTCAAAAGATTAGCTGGCGTGTATAACACTCGCACGTAAGAATCTTACGGACCAAGGCGAAGCTGATGATCATGGTTTTCGGTGGGGCCCGGGGTGCACACGTGGACGAGGTTGATTTGCTTACCGTTGCCTGATTCCTCGATCGGATATCTTGTGCGGTTCTTTTGAAATTTTACCCTTTTTCCTTTTTAGCAATTTCCATGATGTAGGAGGGCAGAGATGTCATTTATGAGACGGGGCGAGTACGAGACGGGAGCCCACGTGGATTTAAAGCGGGGGGAGTGCACGGTACTGTTTACGGGGATACGGGTGCACGATACGCGCGAGGGAGGCGCGTTGGAATGTGGAGAGGGGGAGTGTGCCGTGGCTTCTTGATAGAATTAGTAAAAGGAGCTCGTAGATCTCTCTGTTCCTCGTTTGGTTCGAAATTACGATTTAGTCCACGTGATGCTACGAATAAGGCCATTGAATCACGACCAGGAATTTTTATTCTGAACAATTTACTTTATGAACAAAAACAAAATTAGAATTAGTGTAACATTGGGGTGTAATAAATAGGAAATAAATATTAGGAAGACTATTATGGCCTGCCCTGAATGATAATTGATAGACCTTGTTGGGGGATTGGGGTGGTTAGATAATAGATATTCATTCATTGTTTTAGCTGTTTAGGGCACCCATTTAGTAGTGTGATACCGAACTCTAGAAAAAGTGTTACCAAAATGCTGAATTTCATGTGATTTGAGGTTGACTGACCTGAAATCTATGTTGGTTCACATTCAATCATATAGTTTGCTATTTATCAAAATGAAATCTAAAACATCGTGATCTGAATTTAGCATTAAGTTTATATAAAAAAATAATAATCAAAACAATTAAGGATCGCAAACTTACAAGTCGTCATCTAATTCGAGAAGAAATGTGGGAACTCGCTTGAGCATCTCAAATGTCTATTTATCCATAGTTGTTCAAGTACATGTCTTTTACGTATCGATCTAATAACAAGTTCGATCATGAGTTAGACTTTGTTTAATTCAAACGTCATGCGCTAGAAAGAAAACAAAACAAAACAAAATCTGCTTCCCATGTTCTACAAATGCAAATATGAAAATAAGGAAACTTTTATGTGGGAAAAAATATATCTCAAGAGGAAGGAAATCAAATTTTAACGAATTGAATCATTCTCATTTCATAAACGAATTGGAATCTTGACATGTAATTATCATTTCATCTAAAATATATTCTTAAGTGTATGTGTCGCTCGCTCGCTCATTGGTACGTACACGTGTAGTTTTGTACCGCGGCTACTTATAATTCTTTCTTCTCTTGTCAAAACATACACACATGACGCATTGTTCTAGTTATAGTATAGTTTATCTTTTTTATCTCTGCAAAATAGTCTGCTGGTTTCGAACACTGACAAGATAAAACTCCCCAGAATAGATCTCACAATATAATTTGTGGTACAGGATTAGATAGATTGATTAAGATAGCCTGCATGCACAAGCATGACCAAACTACCATTAATTTTCATCTAAACGTTTCTTTAATTTTTGCTACATCGTGTAGCTAGGGTGTGGTTGGTATCTGGATATTGTGGCATGACTAAACAACCATATAGTTTTTTTATATATATATTTTAAATGACAACATCCATATAGTTTGGTGATGCATGCCACACTCTCCAGTTGTTGGACTTGTACTCCTAAGCTTTATATATCACAGGAGGAAGGTATGTCCGAAATAGTCATAGAACAAATCGGGGAATTGGATTTTGGCCCCTATAAAGTATAAGTTTTGAATTTATATACCAAAAATATGAACATCTATAATGTATGATGAACAAAACCTATTTTATTGGAGAATTCAACTTGGAAAAAATGGTAACAAATCTTATTAACAAACAATTCGTTTTTTTAATGGAATACTAGTGAACCGCCAATTATCGATATCTTTGCCACCATAGTGAAGTGCATAGCAAAGAAACAAGTTTAGCCTCTTTCTCGCCTATTTTCCTTGCATTTGGGTGGTATTTCTCCGCTTATTTTATTTTAACAAACAAACTATTATTTTAACAAATCTTATTAACAAACAATTTGTTTACAGATCGTCGTCCCATGTTTATTTTATTTCTCTATTGATTTGCTCGTCTTTAAGGATTATTATTGATCTTGATATGCCTAGATAAAAAGTTTCTCCTGGCCTTCGTGTATAACTGAGTCTGATCACTACCACATTGTTATCAATTACCTTCATAGCAAAGAGATCCCTTGCGCTTTAGCATCTAGTACTACCAACTAAGGCATTATTATTGGTATTGTATTGGCACTCGTTTTATTAAAAATGTTCTAAGTTTCAAATGTATTGCTTATAATTTAGCACACTCTCTCAAATCTCAATGGTTATGGAAAATAATATGATGGCAACCCTTTTCTACTAATATATAGATATCAAAGGAGTGAAGAACACGCAGCCATACTCATAATAAGTTCCAGTTTACATCATAATGCCTCCCCGAATGTAAACGCAATATTTGCTGTCCCTTGGCATATCTTCATCGTATTTTTTGAGAAACAAGCGACAACCAATAGCAAATCTTAAATCAAGATGAACTTTCATTTGATGGTTTCTGATTCAATTGAATGAGAGTTGGGCACACCGCCGCACACATAACTAGTCATAGAGCACATACGAGTCGTCCCTTATTTTTCCAATCGACTAAAAATGGTGCAACATCTACTAACATAGCTTTTAGAGTTTTAGGTGATATATCAAGTTTATTGTTTATATTGAAATTTACTTCTCGTTAGAGATGACATGGAGAAAGTATACATGAAAGGATTTTATTTTATTTTATTTTTTTGAACAGGGGCTAAACGGTCGCCTTCATGCCTTAACCATTAACAAAACCGCATAATACAAAAAAGGGGAGGGGGACATAAAGCCTAAACCCCAAATTGCCTAAGCATCCCGAGATAATATTTAGAGTTTTCTATGTATTCTAACAAACATCATTTAACAAGAACTGCATTATTGACTACTCTATTTGCTTTATAAATTTGGCGACATACTGGAAAAACATTAATGTTTATGCAAAGTCATAAGTTATTATGTCTAACAGTTTTCCTATCATGTTGCCACTGGAAGATAGTACCACTGGAGAAGGATCTCTCATCATTCTCTCAAGCGCATGGAGGCACGTTCAAACCCTACATGAAAGGAAAAATAAAAATTGTCAACTTAAAATAGTTTTTGTATATCCAACAACTAACTTATTGTTAGGATACTACTTTAGCCACTCAACTTTGATCGGATGACTACATTTTAGTTGAATCATATATATTTCCGAGTTTCCGCT
>BATV01085215.1:0-10020 GCA_000512025.1 Fragaria nipponica
CGACCTAATCTCGTCTGTCTGCGATCTTGTCTCGAGTACGAGGAGAGTACTCTGAACCGCCGCTTGCCTCTGCCATCAAAACCTCCTCTCGGTCGAGCCACTGCAGCCATCCCCCACATGCCTGATTCAGGCCAGGCCCTGAACCAGACTGTAGTCCTCCTCGAGCCCGTCCGACGACGACGCCACGAGGGCGCGCCATTGGACGGAACATCGTTCTCTCAACTTTGGTTTTTTACTCCGAAAAGTTTGGAGCTCTTAGGGTTTTCTGCTATTTCGAAAAAAGAATAAACATGGATCTTCCAAGTCTTATCTTTGCAGAAATTAGACACCTTAGGTTGTTTTTGCCATATAATGAAATTAAGAATAATAAGGCACAAAATTTATAGAAAAAGAAAAAACCGTAGAGAGCGTGAGAAGGGCGAGTTCAAGTTGTGAGCTTGTTCGACTGTGCCTTGGCGCCGTCAACGGCTTTTGGCCTTGACGATGCACGCTGGTGCGGCCGGACGGGGTTGTTGAGGCGAGTCCTTGATTTGGAGTACAAGATCGGCTGGGTTCTCCCTTCCTTCTATCTGGGTTCGAGCTGGGTTTGCATAGAGAGATCAGAGGTTACTAGAGGAGGAGCGGAGACGGGCGGAGCTCGAAGAACAGGCGGACTGGGTCTGATTGCGTCAATTGAATTGGACTTTGTTTACAGGTCGAAGAGGAAGCTTGTTTCGTCCTGGATTTGGATGCTGCTAGTGCAAGACAACGCTGGTGGCGGGTGGTGGTGGTTGCCGATTGATGTGGATTAGATGGCGGCGACGACGACGACGACTTGGTAAGGGTCCCGCTTGGTAGCGGTGGTGGTGAGGGCGAGGTAGGAGGAGCTTGGACTGGGTTCGTGGGGATTGGCCCATCTGGTTGGATCTCCAAGTGTTGGGCTTGATCTATAGGTCTTTGTTGGCAGTTAACTGGGCCGGGGATGTTTTTGGGCCTTGGTTTTGGTTTTTTGCTTTATTTTGTTTTGGTTTAGTTTAGACTAGATTGCTTGCGGGTTTAGAGCATTTTTCTTAGTTATTGGTTTTGGCCGTTAATTAGGTGTTTTGATGCTCTAGAGTAGTCCCCTCTGCATAGGGTGGTCTCAGAAGTGGTCAATAATGATAGGTTGTGGATTTGTCCCTTCCTCCTTATGTCTCGATAGTTGATTACTTGTCCCGTTTGCTATCATGGAAGATTGATCATAGCGCTTCATCCAATGGTTTTTAGCATGGAGATTGCTTAGTGTCTACTAGGTAGTTTCGCAGGATTGCCCCAACGGGTGGATCAGATTCATGTTGTTGTATTTACTCTTAAGTTGTGATCAATAAAATATTAACGTCCTTGGATCAAAAAATAAAATAAAATAAAATAAAATAATAAGGCACTTTGAGAGTTTGAGGTCTGAAAAAAAAAAAAAGGTGCTGCTAAATGCAGCCCTGGTATGGACAACTTTATAGATCCATCTTAAGTTCTTAACCATGACATGAAATACAAAATTTGAAAATTAACAACAGGTTTTACTTATCCCTGGGTTTTTGAAGCTCTCAGCTGTTCACCATGCTCTGAGGTAACTAACACAGCTAGCACCCTGACACTCTTCTGTGACATCCAACATCCTTAGATTCGTTAACTGTCCTATTTCTCTCAGCAATTCCTCCAGACAAGCATATCTCATACTTTTGAAGAATCTCAAGATGATCACGTCTTGTGAAAATGGATATGTCAATTACCTTCTTACAAAAATCCAAATACAAACCTCAAAGGTCTGACAGAAGACTGAGTGATGGTCTTGGAGGAGAAATACTAGTGAACTATGACTTGCGTGCTTTGGAGTTCAATTAGTCTTGTAAACCTATAAATGTCGAAATTGAACTATGACTTCAATGCGAAACATATCAGAGATGAAAACTTTTTCACTAGCTACCATACAGACCTAACAAGTAACATCTTTACATGAATTACAGTTGAGGTGCTATCGCTAGTGCCCTACTACTACTTCATCACTTCCATCTGTCTACACTTAACATTGTATAGCTCCATTGCTTTCTAGTTTTTCACCTAACCGTGGTCATCTAGTTCAGCAGTCAAATAAAATGGCTTCAATTTGATGTACTAACACATACCTAAATTCTTCAATATCTTCTTTCAGGAGAATAGAGAGTTCAGGTGTGGTCGTGCAAAACCATTTTTAATGGCAAAATTTGCATCACAGTATGGCTTAATAAGGATTTAGATACCACGTACATTATGCTTCATTTCTTTAGACCATTCCATTTTTAGACGTTAAACATTCTAAAGGCATCTTCACCTAAAAAACCATTGACACTGAAGACCCATAGAAAAACTTGATCATGTATGAACTAATTAAGCACCTACCTGCAGGTACAGTATTCTTCATTTCTTAAATCGATTATAACAAGTGCTTTTTTGAATTTAATCCTATAAATATTATACATTCTTATGTCGTATATCTGTACGTAAGAGCCTTTACGCGCTCTAGAGCTTTAAAGGACTTTGCCAGGTAGAAGCTGCATTCTTCATTGTTTAGTTCCAAATAGGCAAATACACATGAATGGAATGCCAGCTGAATCTATCAAACACATTTAGAGCTCCAAGTTTAATCATGCTCTCCCTATTCATGTTTTAGAAACAACACTCTCAAGTCTCAAGTATCCAAATTGAGAAATTCTAACAAGAATTTTGACATCTAACACCAGATAATCAAAACCAATAAAGCTAGCATAACTGAATATATTAAGTGCAGCTCAAAAGGCAAAAGCAAAAGATCACATGAACGTCACAGTTCCATAGCTGTGCCATTTCTTCATTAGTTTAGTAGAGCTTTTTAGGAAACCACTTAACTAACTAGCTATGTTTAAATTCAATCAATGAGTTTTCCAATTCCACACAATTAAGTATGCTAACCTACCGCAACAGTTTGGGAAACAATAGAAACCTCCAATAAGATATTCGAGTTTCATCCGCGAGTGGGTTACACAGCCATGGTAGCCTCCGGTGGGGGTCAGTCCAGATGAGCATGTTGGCTGCAGAAAAATGAAGCAAACTGTGAAGACCTTTTAGTTCCAGATTAGGCACCAAAGGTAGAGACTGGATCAAATATATTGTCTACAAAAGTAAAGCATCAATTCCCTACTCATATCTTTGTTTAAGTCCTCACTGTGCCATAGTTGCTGTCTTATGAAATGAATGGATCGACTGATAAAAAACAGAACTTGAAAGGAATCTGATGCATTTTGAAGTTGAAATCGAGGTTATTCGGAACCAAATACTGATCTTTCTCTCCCATTGTACTCAAGGAATAATAATAACTCTCACAGACAAGGTGTGCAACACTAAAACATCAACTTTCTATATTCTAGAGTCTAGACTGAACCTCTATTGCTTTCTAGGCTTTCACTGAACCATGTTTATCTATTTTCTAGTCTCAACCAAAACAACTTCAAGTCTGATGTTCAAACGCATCAATCATTAGTTTAATTTCTGAAAGATCAAGTTTATCTTTCAGCTTCATATTTAGCTATGGTCATGCAGCACCATATATAAGTGCAGTTTTATGTGGACTTCAATGGCATATCACTCGTGTACATCTAAGGTTGGCATGGTTTAGTTAGTTTCTTATGATTATCAAGCTAATTAAGCAATTCTAATCTTATTCTACTTTCTATTCTTGGTTTTTTTTTTTTTTTTTTCAGAATTAAATTAGGACAGTGTATGCAAACAAACTAGCAAAGCAATTGGAATCATCATGCTTAGAGAATATAATGTTACTATAAGAAACGAGATCTTAATATGCAAGGTCAATACTTGAGTAATTAGGTGACTAGTGGCTAGTAGTGTGAATTACCATTTTGTCAAGGTTCCTCAATAGTTTTTCCTCTGTAAGAAGGACAACGATGGCAACATCCACACCAGTTCTGACAGCGCAGCCATAACAAATAGCCAAACATGCTTATAAGCCATACGAAGCAATGTTACACTGCCAGTGAACACCAAGTACGATGCTGACTGGTATCAAATTTCAGCAAGTATGTTGGAGAATAACATGTTCCAAAATTAAAGACCTATTACAAAAGCAAACAACGTATACTATAATAGATAATCATAATATGTGGAGCTAGGACATGCATGAAAAAGCTCCAAGAGACAAAACCATAGAGATTCTTGAAATTCTATTTAGCTATGATGATGAAGTTAGCTCCCCCAAATTAAGAAAACTATGTAGAGAACCACCATGAACGTACAGAAATGTCCTGATTTATCCTCAGCACATTTTTTTAGCTTGAACCCTAGAACTGTATCACCACATTGAAGGGCTACATTGAAGGTCTTGGTTCGTACCACCTTGGATTACTAAAAGAATGCGCGAACAAATGCCAATATGAGTGATATGCCAACAAACTAGTAAATACCATGAATCAATTTTATACCTAATTCTAAATTCTACGTCATCTAATAAAAAGGCTAAGGAAAAACCATCCAGAATACAAGATGCAAGAGCCTGTATATCCCCAATCCTTAAACCATTGGGATACAGCAGAACCTCAACAATTTCTCCGTATAAGTTTCCAACTGTCTCATTTTCTATAACAAGACAAAAATACATTGAAGACAAGAACATGAAAAGCAACAGAAAATTAAGGAGCCCCAATCGTTAATTAAAAGAACTACCGAGCCAAACTAATCTCAATCGTAGAGCAATATAGTGAAACTGCAACAACATTTCAATTATATTCAACAAGAAACTGAGAAACATATAAAATTTTCATAATTTTCATCAAAATAAGGACAACCCACCAAAGGCACCAGACACAAGGAACAGAAAATAGCATCAACTATCCAGTTAAGGAGAATATTGTACCTTTAGTTTGGTTTGGCAGACAATTCCATGTCCGCCGACTTAATTGAGTAGAATCGTGACATTGCAGCCTGTTAGGTAGAATCGTGACATTGCAATTTGCAGGGTAGCATTCCCTTGCAATATTGCTTGGCTAATCTTTTAACTCCCGCCCATCTTTCACCAAAGAATCTGTGGCCATCTTCATCAGATGGCGCAACTGATCGACATGGCTCAATATGTTGTCCATGATCTTCAGCATCTTTTATTGTGTTGATTGCAGTTAGGGGGAGTCTCATGTGTAAAGTAATCACAGTAGCCTACAATTGTCTGAAAAGGTAACAAATTAGTGTAAGGATTTCAAACTATTTCGGAACAGATTTTATAAGGGTCATGATACGTACCACATTCAACAGCCGATTGAGGAGCTAGCCTTCTTCTGGGACATTAATGATTTCATTCTGTTTCTTCTCCATGAATCAGCTTTCCAATGTTGGACTCCAAATTCTAATAGTTAAAGGAGAAGTAAACAAGTCGACGATATAATGAACCTCTCCATACTGTTTACATTACACTACATGACCTAACTGGAAGAAATGAGCTACTAGCAGAAGATCAAAGGCAAAAGCTACTCTAAATACAAAATTAGAGTGACTTAATAAATCTAACTAAAATGAAATGCGCCCAATGTGCTTCTCCTTCCAAATATATGTGTTTCGAACCATATTAGGTAGAATTTTATAGGCAAACTGAAAGAAAAATAAAGTTTATAACACAGGTCACACAGCTAGCAACATACCTGTAATATAGAACGTCGTACTGTTGTTGATCATTGAGTTGGATTTGGTTCCTGCTGTGGAAATAGTCAGAAGCAGAGGTTGGAAATGATAAATGGGGGCAGTCCTTCACATACAAGTGCTCCAGTGAAGGACACTCGATATCAATATCAGTAGTAGCACCTCCACTGTACAGCACAGGAAGTTCCTTCAAAACTAGCGTCTTTAATTTTGAAAGAACAATTTTCTTGTTTTTGTTGTTGTTAACTGTTGCCTTGCTTGTTTCAATTACTCTTTCCAACAAGGGGCATGTCTCTATCCAAAGCTCTTCCAATTGAAAAAGACATTCCGCTGCATCATATGTGAAGAGACTTCCCAAAGACTTGCAACGGTATATGAACAAACTTTTAAGAGTCCAGAACATAACATGGGGAACCTGACCATTGCATATGCTTCTTACTGCATCTAGCTCCAACAATGTCACCTCTCTCAATTTTGAATGTTCTGGCTCAAATTCGCTGCATCCAAACACATATTCCAATTTGCATATTCTATAAAGAAATACTACTTCCAGATTTGGTAGTCTCTGCAACAATTTTGAAGGCAACAGTACATTCCCCAAGTCACCACAATCACGGATCCTCAATAACTTCATGTTGAATAGAGAACCAGCTGGTAAGTCACCAACACACAGCTCCTTCATGCAGTCCAAACAACTCAGATGCAACTCTTCCAAGTTCTCAAACACAGGTTCTTGATTAATCCGTGTTGTTGTGTTCATCAACTCTTTCAAGTTTTTATTGGGACCAAATACAGAGAGATGCTTCAATCCATGTAACCTCCCATGGTCATATTCCATAAGAATGTTACTTAACCCTTTGCAGTAATTTTCATACAATAGCTTCTCTGATTTCTCTGTCACCACATTGACAAACCAGTCTGGTAAGCTACTGATGGTTGTGTTAAGAGATGAGGATCTTGAGTTGAGATCATTTCGCTTGTATGGATTGCTTGTGCTGCCATCGATACGTATATCAAAGTAAACCCAATTTGGTTCAACCTCAACTTCTTTTGGGATGCACTTTGCATCAGATATGCAAACCTGCACAATTTTCAAATTTGATAATCTAGTTAACTCGTCAAAGCCGATATAGATTTCTTCTACTTCTCCCTCAACTTGACTTCCCCAGACCTCAAATCCACAGTACAGCATGTACAGTTCTTCTAATCTCTGCAACTTTGATATCGCCTTAGAGGGAATTGTGACGGTACCTCCACCCACCAAACTAATGCCACCGACATCCAACATCCTTAGATTAGTCAATTTTCCTACTTCTCTCCACAATTCTCTCGACAAATCCTTAACAGGATAACCTCTCATACTAAGAATCTCAAGGTTAGTGAGTTTTCCAATTATGGAAATATCAACTCTTTTCTTGCAAAAATCTAAATACAAAGCTTGGAGGTTTGTATGCAGACTCAATGATTGCGGTAGTGATAAAATACTAGTGAGGCCAAGATCTAAGACCTTTAACTCATTTGCACTTTGGATAAACTTTTCTGGAATCTCATCTAAATCAGCATTCTCTTGTAGTAATAAAATCTGGAGTTTTGGACATACCAACTCTTCAGGTAGCTTGCGAAGTTTATTCTTCATTAGTGAGATCGCAGAGTAGCCTTCATGTAATCGACATGACCAATGCTTTAAACTAGACCCAGCTTTTACCAAAAACCCGTGCCCATCTTTAGATTTTGCAATCATCATGGCTGTATCACGGATGACATCATGCATCCTTACACATCCATCTTCTTCACTATCCAAAAGCAAGCTACAATTTTTTAGGTGGGCGACCACCAAATTTGTTGTTCCTCTGGCTTCGTCTATGGTCTCAGCATCTCTAAACAATCCTTTTCCTATCACATAGCTGAACAAGGTTTCTACTTGGATGTCATAGTCTTCTGGGAATAAGCAACATAGCAAGAAGCATGACCTATAATCCTCATCTTTCAAGTAATCATAACTTAATCTTATACATTCAGATGCATCTCCTCTATCGTCAGGGTTGGCAGTTTGTGACTTCTCTAGTCGTTGAGCTGCTCTTTCCCATTCCACCAAGTCTTTATCTCCGAGCGCCTTTGCAACTGCTATCAATGCAATGGGTAGACCCCTACATTCTCCAGCTACCTTCCTTGCTACATTCTCAAAATTGGTGGATAAAAAAGACCTTCCTGCATTTCTCACAAATAATGTCCAAGAATCATCTTTTGATAGGATATTGAGGGTGATCTTTTCTTGGCATCTCATGACATGACAGACATTCCATATCCTTGTGGTGAGTAGGACTTTAGAATTGCACTTTTGAAGTTCCTCGTAGCTAGGTATTCCTATTATTGACTTATCCATTCTCTCCCAAATGTCATCAAGGATTACAAGGATCTTATTTCTTCTCATTATCTCCTCAGTCAATCTAGCTGCTCTTCCAATTTCAGTCTCCTCCATGAATTCAAAGCCCAACAGATCTGCCAATTGGCCTTGAATTTTTCTCAAGTCCGGGATTTGTGATATAGTAGCCATAATCACATGATGAAAGATCCCATTTTTCCGAGCTTGATCACTCACATGTTTTACCAAGGTTGTCTTGCCGACACCTCCCATTCCATAGACTCCAATGGCAGTGACCTTGTCATCTTTTAGCCCTCTCATAATTATATTCTTGGCTTGTCTTGTTGCTTCAAATTCTTCAAAATCTCCCATGTTGATTGCAACAGGTTGCACTTTACTGCACACATATTCCACAATGTCTTCGACGAGTTCTCTCTCAGTCCTACAAGAAGAATATGGGGTCAAATATACTCAGAAGTTTAATAAATCCCAAACAACAATTATGACTTTAATTAGGATCGTCTCAAGATGCTCACTTGTATTTCTTAGAATCCCAACCAGAGAAATGAGCCACTTTGTTTAAAGCATCTCTCCACTGCTGGACCTTCTCTGGTCTTTGTCGCCCAGAGTATTCATATCTGGTGAATGCTTCTGCAAAACTTCTCTTCTGATATCTTACATCAGTAGGCTCAACATTATAGAAAAGTGGCAGAATTCTGTTGTCATCTTTCATGCACTCGCAGATCTTTGTAAGCTCCTCCAAGCACCAAGTAGAAGAAGCATACTTTTCAGACAGAACAACAATTGCCAACTTTGATGCTTCAATTGCTTTCAGTAGAGTGGGAGAAATAGTATCCCCAACTTGAAGATCTTGGTCATCCATGAATGTTTTGATTCCCCTCCTGTGCAGTCGATCGTATAACTCAAATGTAATACCCTTGCGAGTGTCTGGACCCCTGAAACTCAAGAACACATCATAATTCCATTGGCGAGCTGATGATGAAGGAAGAGATCTGTCGACTAAATCTTGATTATCCTGAGATATTGGCTCACGTTTTTCAACCATGTAACTGAACCGATACTTCACTAAAGTCCATATCCACTTCCTAGTAGCTATGACACCGATCCATGTCACAATTACCACAATAATCGCCATGGCCATCTTTCAATTATGGTTCAAATATGCAAACATAGAGAAGAAAAACAAAAATTTGAATATGCAACATAAGGGCAACTCCAACAATTGACCTAAAACCTAAACCTAAGGAAGAAAAATAAGAAGGAATAAAAACCAATCAAATCAAATGAAATAGTTAATAGGCTATCTTTCTAACCTGGAAGGAATAGAATTGCATTAGCTTCAGTGTTACAGACCCAGAAGTAATGTGGGAGAAGAGAGTAAAGGTAGACTCGGTGCAAGCATGGGAACTCTTGGAGCAGGACTTACTTATTGCTAGTCACAACACTACGCACGCAATGATTTCTCCACTTGCAACTCCATGGCCCCTGTCACCTGCTAAAGCTTGAGGCAATTATTGGTGTTTATGGTCCTACAACATCTTGAATTCTTGACCTAAAACTTGACCTTAGGATTGGAGGACTGGTTTAACCAGTAAAAGAAATTTTGGGTTGTGCCCAAGAAAAACGCTAGAATACGCCCCGGCATCGACGTACGCCTAAAACCGCGCCTAAAACTGCGGTTACCGGAGAGGTAGAAAAGTCATTTAATATTTCGTAAAATGGGTAGGGCTAGGCCGACCTGGCCTTAAAATATGATGACCCATATACTACCCGGCCTAAGATATGATGACCCATGTAGTTTAGAAGGTACACACTACCAGAAGAAAGGCTTTAGCCGACGAAAAAAAAAAAACCAGGCCAACGAAGCATTTTTTCGTCGGCTAAAGTCCACTTTCGTCGGCTAAGTTAAATTTTCGTCAGCTATGGTAAACTTTAGCCGACGAAAAAAAAATGTCGTCGGCTAAAGA
>BATV01085097.1:0-10298 GCA_000512025.1 Fragaria nipponica
CTCTAACTTTATTGACGGAGACGGTAAAATTCTTATTATAATCAAGCTAGTAAATAAGGTAAAAATTTAAGGGTCAGGATGTGACATCCGGTGTGCCTTCATTGTCTCTGTCGGGTTCAGGTGCGGCCACGTCAAGAGTTAGATCCCATGTCGGCCGATGATAACGCGGCTGCTGAAGCTCTCGGAGGTCATGGTGGAGCTTCGGTTGAGCTGGAAGTCGGGAATTGCGATCAAATTCAAAATGGGCGAAATAACTAGGGTTCCGATGAGCTCGAGTGGAAAATGTAATATCTAGCAACAAATTAGATCGATAGGTTCCCCTCTCGGAGGTCGTGGTGGAGCTTCGGTTGAGCTGGAAGTCGGGAATCGCGATCAAATTCGAAATGGGTGAAATAACTAGGTTCCCGATGAGCTCGAGTGGAAAAGGTAATATCTAGCAACAAATTAGACGATAGGTTCCCCCCATATTCAACAAAATATAGAAAATAACATAAATAATTCTCTAATATAGACCGACGTTATTTACATACTGTTAAAGCATATTGCATAATTGCTCTTCTTAAAAGGATTTACATAATGAAAAACCGCTCGCATTGAATTTTAAAATTTGTGAGTGGAAAATGTAATGTCAAGCAAATAAACCTAGCTGGACCGATGCATTCCCTTGTATCCATAAAGTATATATGAAAAAAATATAAATAATTCGCTAATATAGAAGAAGTTATTTACATCCCCGTTAAAGCATATTACTTTCTTTTAATTGGTATTCAGAATGAGAAATGTACACGTTGATTTTGACAAATTACACATAAATGAAATATGTAATATAACAAGACAAATTTGGACCGTGCGTTTGCCCGTATCCATCATTGTATAGAAACCATATAAATAATTCGCTAATATAGCTGATGTTATTTATATCTTTGTTAAAGCATATTACTTTCCTCTAATGAGCTTTTAGAATGAAAAAATTTACACATTGAATTTGACAAATTAGACGTGAGTTGGAAATGTAATACCCACAAATAGATTTCGACCGATGCATTCCTCTGTAACCAACAAAGCATAGAAACAATATAAATAATTCGCTAATATAGACCGATGTTATTTACATCCCCGTTAAAGCATATTACTCTCCTTTATTGGATCATCGGAATGTTAATATTCACCTTGAATTTTTTTGGCCTTGAATATAAAAATTAAAAGTGTGGAAAATGTATTTCTCCACACATTAGGTTTTCAATTTTTATAATTCCAGTCCAGATAAAAGAAAATAAGATTGGAAATCAACGGCTATAACACGACATCAAAGACAGACCTTGCTCAAAAACGCGACGCATCACCCGGGAAAACCCCGCGGTGCACCAGAAACACCACGGCGCACTTTAGCAAAGGCCCAAAACCGGGAATTCAAACCCGAAAATAAAATATAAAAAAACAAGACATTTCCTTCTGGCAAGAGAAATAAGAAAGAAAAAAAAAAATTATATATGAGGCCAATTTTGGGGCAAACCCGAACGTTAAAAGGCACCCCACTCGTATATAAACTTACGTTTCCCGGCGATTTCACAAAAGAGGGCAAAATAGAGCCAGAGAGAAACAACAAGAGAGAGAAACTAGAGAGAGAAAGAGAATTTTCCATTCGGAGAAAAAAATCAGAGAGAGAGAGAGAGAGAGAGGACTCTGTGATCTGAGAGTGGTGGGGAGGCTTGGGTTTGAGTTTTCCGATCAATGGTGTATACGGGAGCGTCGGAGGAGAGAACGAGAGTGACGGCGGCGGCGATGAATTCCGAGAGAGCGGCGAAGCCTCTGCACAATTTTAGTCTGCCGTGGGATTTGAAGTGGGGGAACCAGAGGCACCTGCGCTGCATGAAGGTGGAGGACTCCGATGCCGACGCGCCACCGGCGGGGTTTGTTCGGAGGCCGAGGATCGACGACGGCGTGGAGGCGGAGGAGGAGGAGGGGATCGAGGCGGTTAGGGAGAAGCTCATGTTTGAATTCAAGACGGCGGCGGATAAGATGAAAGACGCGATTTTGAGAGGCGAGGAGGACGTCGACCTCGACGTCGACGACGAGGTGGTGGCGCCGGCGCCGTTTGCTCCGGCAACTGCTGTGGTCACTGACGTGGCGGCTCCTGCGGAGGAGGAGGACGCCGAGACTGCGGCGGTGGAGGAGGGGGGATCTTCGCCTGCGGCGGCGGCGGCGGCGGCGAGGCCGTGGAATCTGAGGACGAGGAGGGCGGCGTGCAAGGCTCCTATTGGCGGCGGCGGCAAGGGTTTGAGAATTGAGGAGAGGAAGGTGAATTACTCGCCGTTGAGGAGTGAGGGCAACAATGGCGGCAAGTCGCCGAGGCTGGTCGGGGGGGCTTCCGGGTCGGGTCTGGAGAAGAAGGACAGGCCCAAGGAGAGGCCCAAGTTCTCACTCACGCTCTCCAAGAAGGAGATCGATGAGGATTTTATGCAGATTCTAGGCCACCGCCCTCCCCGCCGCCCCAAGAAGCGGCCCAGAGCGGTGCAGAAGCAATTGGATGTAAGTCAATTTCAAATTTTTACTCTTTCTTCATAATTTCACTCACCAAATTAACTGTCTTTGCACTTCTTCTTCCTCCTCCTTTGGTTTCGTTGGAATCAAATAACAATAATGGTGGTGGTTTGGATTTTACAGGTGTTGTTTCCCGGTATGTGGTTGACGGAGGTCTCAGCTGATTCGTACAAGGTTCCCGAGTTTCCTGAAACTGTCAAGGTATTTGCTTTCTTCTGAGTTCTATCTGAAACTTTCAAAAGTTTCATGCTTTCGTCGAAATAGAATGATATGAGATGATGGCCCTGGTAGTTTAGGCCTCTAGCCTCGGAATTATGAAAGTTTGGCTTCAATGTAGTTGAGTACTTGTCTTGTGGGTTCATAAATTAAGAAGACGAGCATGGAATTTAAAGTTCCCGCTCTTCTTCTCTGTTGGTCATCAATTTGTAAAATTTATTTCAGCTGGTTCTTGGTTTTACTTACTTGTGCTCGTTTTTGATGACTGAGTCTTCAGAAGTATGGTTCCTTAATTTTGAACTTGATATGTTTTGCAGAGGTAGCGAGTTGGAGCAAATGCTGGCTTGTGTTGATTGTTTCAAGGCTCTGTCTTCTGACTTCTGCTGCTGGTGGTAGCGCTAATTAGTGGTAGGCCACAGTACACATTGTGCAATGGGAATTTGATGAAAGGTCGAATCCCCTGCACTGCTTAATGTTCAGTTGCTTTGGAACAATGATTTTGTTTGTTAATTATAATTTTTCTTCTTTCTTCTTTTCTTAATAATTGTAAATAAAGGTAAGCTGGGTGGCTACTATTATATGGAACTAGTTATATGGAATAGAATACCTGTTCTATGATCTTGATTTTGTGACGGTCTAATGTTGAAGTTGCATTAATATCAGTGTACTCAGTGTTCATCTTTATTTGATGTGTTCTTTGGGTACTACTTGACAATTTGTCTTTTGAGTCTTTTAGCTGTTCTCTTCATTTACATGCGTTGTCTTGAAATAAGTATGAGAGAAGAGGATTAGCTTGGGGGAGTGTGTTTTTGCATGAAAATGGAACTTGAAGCCTTTCATTTCTGTATCCTGTAGTATTTTGCCGATGTTGGGAACGTACTCAAGTTTGATAACTGGGGTCTTGGATTCTTGCCTCTATGGACACTTGGCTGCTTTTATTTGTTGCTTGGCTTGGAAATCACACATTACTGTTGATAAATTTTCACAAACCATAATTTAACTTCCCTGGTCAGCTTGTCTGTATTACGACTTACGAGTACTTGTAACGTCCTGGCTTAACCTGAAGACTCTAGTATATATATAATCATTATAATTGTGCAATCTTTTGATTCCTTCCTTTGCTAAACCCTAATTTCCTTCCCTACTAACTGCCAGCAAATACTTCAGTTAGTTCTACTACTTCCTTGTTCATTGATTACTGGTATTTCACATGCTGTGAGATTCTGTGCGGTGAATATAGAGTTGGTCTGATAACATAGTAGTTCAGTGGAATCTTTCACCTTATATTGCTTGACTTTTTTCCCTGTCTTACTGGTTTGAGATGGATACTCTTTTATTCTCTTGTGAATCCCTATAGGGGAAGGCATGCCTTCCCAATTTATTTGAATTTTTTATTTTATAATTTTTTAAAACCTAGTCATTTCTGCTTCCAAATTGGTATTTTGTCATTTTTTGTCTTATTCTCGTTTTTGCTGAAAATTTCAAACTAGACATGATAATGTAGACATGAAAGTTTGTGAGGATCACAGATATGGAGTTCCTCTGAGGTTAATGAGTACTAATCTCCAATGCTTAGTGATTACTGATGAGCCTTATGGATCATTAATCAATCAATTGTCTCCATAAATCATGATGATCTTTTCTTAGGTCAGAAAATCATGATGATCTTACCAATATTCACTATTGTGTTGCTTTTAGCTTATGCTGTGCCTGGCTTTGGCTTTGGCTTTCTGGTCTCTCTGCTGGACTCTTCTCCATCCTGGAAAATGGAAATTGGCTCCAAGCAACTCCCTTGTTTGACTTTGTGGGGTTTGGTTGGAACTGGCTGACCTGTTATTCTCTTTGGCACTTGAACTCCAAAACTCAGAGAACCAAGGTCCAAAGGCTGTTGTTTGACTCGGCATCCTTGACCTTTGAATACGCGTCAGAAGCTCTGTTGCTTTCTTCAGTTAGTAGTCTGTTCCACCTCAACTATTCAGAGGCCCATTTTAATCTCCAGTCCACTAGTGGAACTTCAACTCCGGTTTGAAGCTTCTTCGTTATTTTGAGGAGTGCAATCTGTCGTTAACTAACACTATTTGGTTCTGTTTGTTATCTTCCTAGTGCAATCAGTCATCCCTCCTCATCTCCATCTCTTTTTTTTATCAGATTCTCATCTCCATCTCAGTTTTCTATTTCCAGGCACTTCAAAGTTCTAGTCCTATTTTATTTCCACTAAGGACTAGTTTGGTACAACTTCGTTTTAAAAAAAATCATGTTATATCCGAACTTTTAGTTTTTATAGTGTTTGGTAAATAAAAGAAAAACAGTTTTTTTTTTTTTTTTTTTTTAAATTACAGGTCATTGACAACAACTTTTATAAACAACTTGAATGTTACTTTTAAAAGTATATGTCATTAAAAACATTAAAAATTAATAAATTTTATCTTGACAGCACTTTTAAAACTAATATTTATCAAACACAAAACTGTTTTAATTCACAACTTATTATTTTTGAAGTACAGCAACAACAATTTTTTTTTTAAAGTCACAATAATACAAAACTAGCCCTAATTCGTTATACTCATTTCCTGCTTTACTAAAATCCAAGTCCTCGCAGGGGTTTGAATATTAAACCCCTTTGCTTTGAGAAATGATGATTGAGGACTAAAGAAATGGACTCTTTCCATTGATGATTGATTCTTTTCCTTTCAGCTAACCTGTTTTTATGTCCTAATACTACAAAATTAAAGGATATTAAGGAAAGCAAAGCAGAAAAGAACAAAAAGAAACCCTTGATCAATGTTTAAACGAACAAAAAGAGTCGTATTTACTTGGTTTGTGCTATAGAAAAAGAATCAAAAGCAGAAAAAAAGAAAGAAAGGGGTGTGAGGAGAGAGGCATCAGAGAAAGATACCTTGTTTATCTTGTCTCCTAAGCCACTAACACATTGATATGAAATGCAGAGTTTACTGTCCCTACACTTCTCTCCCCTGTAGTTCTCACAAGTAGTAAATCCAAACAGTTGATGAACTATTTCTATTTTTACATACCAGCAAAGATTCCTAAACATTTCTTATTTTACAGAGTATGATCACATGGTTGGACAGCTAACTGCATCTGTATTTGGACATGAAGACATCTCATTTCTTCTTCTTTTTTAACTTACCTTTACAGAAGAGAGATCCGAACCCGAAAAAACTCACGGTAACTTTCGAAATGTAAGGCGGTGGGAGATTCAGGACTGGACTGATTCTTACCCCATTGCCGTAAGATCCACTCCTCCTTAATGAAGGCTTGTGTGACCGCGGTGAAGTGTTGTAAGGATAATAAGTAGTGCTACTTGAACATGATGATGATGATGCTGAGGATGATCTTCTCCTTGAGTTGGTAGATTGGTTTTTCCTCAAATGCTGCTGCTTCTGATTTGGGGTAACTGTTTGTTTTGGATTTGGAGCTGATCCGGTTGAGTTGCTTCTCGAAAGAAAATGCAGTGATCGGATTAAGTTCATGCCTCGAGCAGTAGTAGTACTATCCAAATTGAGGCTGCTGCTTCTCCTGAACTGCCAGGAAGGCTTTGCAATCGGAGGCTTCTCTTCGTTTTCAGTAGCTTCATCTTCGGCATTGCTGTCGTCTAAGAACTCCTTCAGTCTCTTTTTCTCTGTGTTCTTTGTTGCGGATTGAGGAGGATGAAGAAGGGTTTCTTTGCTGTTGGTGTTGGGATTTGGCTTGATTTGCACAGGAAGAATCTTGCCATTAGAGAAAAGCTCGTCGGCTGAAGACAGCTCTAGCTTGATATTATTGACTATGCAGAAGTCGAAATCGGAACTTGAATCCACTAGAGAGGAGTCTAACCGTTGTAGTTGCTGCTCTTCTTTTGGCACCGTTGCATTTGCCTTGTCGAGATCATGAGAAAACGAAATCCTTGGACTAAATCCGGGGCTGGAAATCTCCGAGCACACCTCAATGCCCATAGTTGAAAGCAGAACACTTTCATAAAGAGAGAAGAAGATAGAGTAATATAACTCTGAAAGAACTTGCTACAAGCCACTGCTTTGAATTCAAAGAAAACAAGGAGGGGATTTTGAATCACCAGAGAGCCAAAAAATGACAACTGATTTGGAGTCAAAGGAAGAAGGAAAGCTGGCAGGGATTGGGACTATGGGAATGAGAAGGCAACATTTGCAGCTTTAGCTTTTCCATATTGTCTGAGCTTGAGCATTAGATACAGAGAGTCAGATCAGTTATGCAGAACAAGAAATGAAACTACTGCTTATATTCCCCTCCAAGTTATCAGAAAAAAGAAAAAGAGAAGAGTAAAAAGAATGAAAGTGGTTGAATTTAAGCACCGAAAGGCTATAAAAGAGAATCCCTCCTCTCTATGAAGCTTTTACTTTTAGGGATGGAAATCCCAGAGTGAAAGTGACTGAGGACTTATTAGGAGGCAAATGACCTTATTCTTGGGATTTTTTTGCCTTCTGGTCCAAAGAAGAAGCTATACAAATTTGGCAGCCATTTGATCAAAATGTGTTTCATGTTAATATGTTATAGCCTGGTGAGCTTCCTTTCTGAAATCAATCGACATAGTACCAATATCCATGTGCATATTTACACATTCAGCCGATTATTAAAACCCAAAATCTGATCTCTGCATGCAAAGGAACAAAAATTGCATGGGGAACAACTGGTTGGGGGTGGATCTAGTTGCCATTATAATATAAACAGCTAGCTAATTTCCCCTATTTGGTACTAAAATTTGCAAGTAGCAATCCATACATTCAGATCGAAAGGGTGTTCGAGCAAACGTTATACAGTGCTCGTATTAAAATTCTAAAGCCTAATGTTGTTATTAGTCATTGTTCTCCTCCGAATGTTCTTGGATACATAATTTCATTACTTAAGAGCACTATAATACACAATGTCTCGAAGATTTACAACAAAAGGCTTCAACCGGAAGTAGGGATTATTATTCACAAGCAAATGGTGTGTGTAAATGTAGTCTAACTGACTGACAGAAGGTTTTGATGATTGATATGGCGACAATAATGTGGCATGCGATGTGGGGTTGTTCAATAATGTGCTCTTGATGGTATGTATTAAGGTGCATCTAATTTCAAAGTACTGCTTATAAAGCAATCACTTTGTTACCCCGTTTAGGGGCAAAGACAGAAATGAGTTCTTATCAAAAAAAGAAGACAGAGATGAGTTTAGTAAAAACTGTCAGGCCTCTGCATTTCTAAGTTCTAAGTTCTAACCAACCAAATTGACAACCTTAACAATAGAGTGAAAAGGGGAAGGGTCTACTAGCCCCATATGTTTTGTTGTGATTCTTTCGTTTTATAGTATAGCACACGAATATATCAACTTTTATGGGATGAATGGTAATGAATGATAAAATCTCAAAAGAAAAGGAACCAAGAGATTTGATCGTTCATGTCTATTTAATTAGTTTAGAACCTCCATAGAAATTGATGTAATTACGAAGTGAAGCTCGAGTTGTCTTCATTAATCCAGCATTCAAACGTAGAATTGGAATCTATTAGTTGATGCATAACCGAGTGACGTACCGGCATTGATGTGTACTCAAAATCTGATGGCAACTAAGGACATGACAAGATACGAATAAATATCGGCATATCGCCGGACCGGTACCTGACGAGTGCTAGAGTTCTAGGGCGTCGTCGTCGTCGTCGTACGGTCCAACTCTAGGCTTGGTTTCATCCTCGTCCCATCCACCCACATAGTATAATGTCCTTGCAATGGCGGGAATCTAGTTACGATGCACTTGGCATATCCTAGACACTGATACTTGAGCAACTGGACCGATATAAACGACCACAAAGAGAGCAGGTGGAATTACCAAAACAGCCCCTAGATAAGACTTTTACCTCAGATCTAAACCGGATCCGACATTCCGGCCCAACTCAACCACAGCTTCCACGAGCGATATACGCGCGAACACGCACCTGGTTTATTTGGTAAGGACTTGACTATTTTGTCCCTATGGTGGGGAAGCTAACATGTTGTGGAAGTTACGTCTCTGTCCTTTCTCCTTGTACAACGTGTGAAAACTGTATATGACCTTCTATTCCTTTCCATTGAAGAGGAAAGGTCCCCTAAATCACTGTTGTACATATATGTGAACTTTTTTAATATAATTTTGGTGTCCACATCTTGATACGGAGAGATTTTCAAAATCTCATGTATTCAATATTCCTCATGATGCAAGTTGTAAGTGTCATTTTCATGTTGAGATCTTTAAGGTAAATTTGATTCTAAATGTGATTTTATGTCAAAAATGTCATTTAATATCAAAATTGTATTAATCATGTGTTCAGCTGATTCAAGTAACTTTTAGTTTGATCACATTTTGTATGTTTAAAGCAATTTTAGTAGGCTTTCTATTTTAGCTTTTAGCTTTTAGCTATTTTAAAGAGTGTGTTTAGCTTTTGATATTTACGGAGCTCCAGCAAACTAACTAAAGTTTAGTTATTATGACTTTTAGGTATCTTAGCTATCTCACTAGTGCTATATAGAGAGTGAGATGACTCATTTGAGGCTAGCTATAATTTAATACATCTTTTGTAAGATATTTTATGTGATATATAAATATATTTAAACTATTTAATTTCTATTTGAAGAATAATGTTGATGTAATGCTAGCTAAAATATAGAGCATTGATGCAATCACATTTCTAAAATGGCTAGCAAAAATGACATTTTAACTAATTTGACTAAAATTTAACTTAAAAATAGCTAGCATTGACATTGCTAAAAATGCTCTAAGATACAACTACAACTATGTATAGATATATGATAAATTATGACTGTATTCGATCTAATGTAATTTTTAACATGAATATGTAAATCTTTAAATACAATCAAACTCAAACAAAATTATGTACAAAAGTCAAAATGAATAACAAACGAAATGTTTGTGTTCACGTTAGATATGTTATGTTCTCACTAACTGAGAGGAGATGACCAAAATGTCTAGTGTAGACAAATTTTTGTAAAATATATTGAAATTATATTTTGATGTTATGATGATGTTGATACATTGTGTTGTGGGGTGGAAGAGAGGTGAGGGCCGGACTGTCTTTTTCCCAATGCTATAAGATTTCCACCTATAAGGACAAAGTTGTCACTTCGATTTAAAAAGCCTCGATGTAGGGTCGTGCATCGCAGAAAATACATATAACCAAAACGAGTTAACGACCAAGCAAAGAGGCAGAGACCCCATCGGAGCGACGTTGACAGTTTTGACCATCGGCTCTCGTACGCCTTACCGTCCACATTTCACCACCGACAGAATCCTCTTTCCCCTCCCTCCAATCCCTCTCTCTCCTCCTGCATTTCAGGGCCATCATTATATATACACACTCACCTCCCTTCTTCTTTCTTCGCCAATCGAAATGAGCTAGCTCATGGAGCCCTGGAAGAACGCCGCCATGAAGAAGAAGCGGAGGCCCGTCCGGCTCCGCTGCTCCGTCAAGAACTACGACTGGGGCATTCTCGGCCACCATTCCAAGGTCGCCCGCCTCTTCGCTCTCAATTCCGGC
>BATV01085095.1:0-11301 GCA_000512025.1 Fragaria nipponica
ATAAGAAAAGGAGCTGACTTTTTTTTTTTTTTAGAATTCTTATCTCCTGGTCTGGGTATCTTCTAAAGGAAAGAGAGAGAGAGAACATCTTTCCTCCTGTGATCTCTTTTGACTTCTCAAAGAGCCTGCTTGTATTCTCTTCTCCTTTCAACTCCTTTTCGTCTCTTCTTGGTTGAGTGGAACAGCAGTGGGGATGTCCTTAAGGTTATCTTCTGGGATTAAAACTCAAGGTACTAAAGAGTTCCCTCTCAGCGCATCTGTTTTTTCCTTATTCGGTATCGGTGTCATCCTTCTTCTGCCGCTCTGATCGTCGCTGTTTCTTGTTATTATTATAGTTGTTGTTTGCTTGTTGCTGTAGTTGTCTTTTGCTCTTAGCTGCTGTGATTGAAGTTAGCCACTGTAATCGAATTCAGCCAAGGTGAATTGAGCTGCTGTGATTGAATCTTCCTAAGCCCGCGACTGTAAGTATTGTCTTTAGAAATTTATTCTGATGCTTACTGTTGTCAAAGACTTATTTAATTTGGCTCTGTAACTGGCTGAATGTGATACCATATTTGAATTGCATTGTCGACGAGTCTGGCTGAGTCTAGTTTTGAATGCATTGTTTTGCTTGGTCAATCTTTCTCGTGCTTGGTATATGCATCTCTCCTCCATTGTCTTTGTGTTTCTTCTTCTTAGCTTTATATGGAAATTGAAACATTTAGCAAGAATCTGGGGACTTGATTCCTAGGCGCGGCTGCATTGCTTGATTTTGATCATGAGTATGACTTTGTAAAGATTTGATAGCCTAGTTTTGCTTGGCTTCTTGCTCGGAGTATGAATGCGTATGCATATAGCTTGGCATTTAAAGCCTTCCTTTGCTTGGTTTATTGCTTTGTTTTGCTTTTCTTAAATTGTTTAAGCATGTAGTAGCTTTGCTTGAGCATGTGCGTTGGTAGCCTAAGCTTGTGGTTACCTTGAGTACATTCAGAGTAAGTTAATATTAAAAGAAATGAGCTTGGTTGCTTGGCATGGCTCTCATACATCCTGAGAAACACGACATTAAAGAGACTCTTGGCATGGCTTGTGTTTGTATTTATGATATGCTTATATGCTTCAAATTACTTTTGCTTGGCATAAGCTTGCTTATATTAGCATGGCGTGTCTTTCTCAGTCACGATGTTTGGCTTGAGCATGAGCTTGACGAACAGGTGTTTGGTCATGATGTTTGTGTGGCATTTGCATAAGCTTGACATCAGTGTGAACTTAGCATGATTAGTTTATAAAGTTAGACTAGATGATGTGTACTAAGCAAGAAATTTCTCATGATTGCTACCTTTATGAGAATTTCAACAGATTTTAACCATAAAATTCATAATTAACTGCTTGCTTTCATGCATGCCAGATACAACTAGTTTACCTCTTGTTGCCATCGATCAAGATCCCAATAGAGACTGGAGAGAATATGATTAATTGGTGGTGAGAGTCTTCCTTCATCTTGTTGGAGGACACAAAAGGCAGACAAAAGTGTATCTTTTAAGCTGCGCCTAATTCCAGGTAATGGCATTTTTTAATTTGGCTTGATGCTTGAGGGCTGAATTGAGGAATGGACATGAGCTGTTGTAGTAGCTTGGTATGATGGTTGATCTGTCTGTGTGTGTGTGTGCATGTGTGTATTGTATTGTATAAGCATAAATACATTGTATGATTAAAAACAATGATTTTGATATGAGTTAAGCTTGAGCAAGTGGTGTTCAAGGGCTAGAAGTAATTGTTGCTTGGTAAGAACTAGGAAAGTGCTTTTGGTCATTGAATTTGGATTGATCTGGCAATTTGAAAAGAATTGAGGTTTAGTTTGGTTTGAAGTATTTGGTAGAGTCAAGCTTGAAATTTGAAAATAGGCTAGCATATTGGCTAAAAGGGTAGTCATCATATTATGATAAGGGAGCATTGATTTGAGTTGTATGGCATGGTAGTCATTTACGTTGCTTTCGCGGCAGCGTTTGGCTATATCGTATATTGTCATTGTCTTGCTTGATTGTCCTCTTAACGATTCTACTTGGTAAGGGAATGAATTTGCATGATGTATGTTTGCTTGCTTCGGTAAGGAATTATTCAATTAGCTAGGCATGTATTTTGATGTCATGAGCTTGTGACTTCCCCAAGTGTCTTCAATTGCCTAATGAGAGTATATCAGTACCGGAAAGCATATGCTTAGATGAATTGGCTTGGCGTGAGTCTACCTTAGGTGTTTGATGCATGTAAAGTCTTCCTAGGTATATGAGAGCTTGGAATGGCCTGTCATTTGTATGCTTCTTGTGAATTCTTTGTTGGATGCATGACCATAGATAGAATCTTGGCATGGATTGGTTTTTATATGCTAAATAAAGATTTTGCATATAGTTTGGTAGTTAGCATCTTGTGGTAAGTATGGACCATAAGCGGTGATTGTGGAAGCGGACTTAATCCATAATGATTAGAGCCAATCTGGCAGTAATGAGATGCTTAATACCTTGTCATTGATTCTTGCCTCAGTCAGGTAACAGAGATTTAAGCTTAGGTCTAATTTGGTTCCTTGTTGAATAGCCCCTAGCTTGTCATGGCTTGGAATTGCTGTGTAATTTAGGATTTTTAGCTTGGCTTGGCTATATAGATTTAGCAATTTTCGCTTGGTCTCTTTCTTGGATAGATTTCATACGCATAGATCAATTTATGAAGCTTGTCTATATGCCCAACAGTTGGAATGAATACCAAACTATAGTGCTTTCTGATCACATTAATTTTATTTTGGATAATTAACAAGTGTAGAACTTCACCTAAAGAATATCATGAATATGAGTAGGAATATTAAGATGTGGGAGGAAGCTGCAACTGATGGTGATTAAGACAGTAGGAGGTTTCAATAAAGTGATAAGAATGGAACAAAGGCTTTTGACCATTGGATAATAAAGTTGTAACGAAGGCCTAAAAAAAAAAAAAGGTGAAATAAAGGTTTTGCTTGATGCTCAAATGTTTGTGTCTAATTTCGGTCACTGTTTGCTAGCGCAATGTTTTATGAGTGGTAAAGGGCTTGAAAAATAACTATCAGAATTTGATATGTAGTGATGTATGCTTGAACTAGGGATAATAGTCGGTTGGAAGTAAGTTAATGAAAGCAAATCTAATGGTAGCATCTAGATAATTAATGAGCCTGATGTCAGATGTGCATAATTAAGCTTGATTTGCTGAGAGACTTATTTTGCTTGAAAGCTAGAATTGCATGGTGGTTTGATTTTTGGCTTGTTTTCTATGTTAAAAAAAAAAACTTTGTTCAGACTACAAGATTTTTTTTTTTAGATGCTTGATTTGAATGAGGCTCGCAGTAAAAGTCTTTGCTGCATTAGAGGTTCACATTTCGCAGTAGAATAACTACTGCGGTGAAAGATTTGGCTATGATAAGAGACTCTTGATTTCGGACATGGGGTTTTGTTTGTAACAATTTTCGCCTGGTCTCTTCCTTAATTCCAGATTACTAACAAACAATCTATGGCGTGGCTTGATAGTTTTGGTTCGTACATAAATTCTCTTGTTTTGTATGTAGGCCCTTGCATATTCTTGAAGTGATTTTGACAAACTATGGCCCCTGAAGTGTTGAACCTGGTAGATCACCATTTCGCGGTTAATGATGGTCTCAAGGGTCCCTTTACAGATGCTAATGAGGCTTCCGGAGATATTAGCCTTGAGCGCATCTCCAGGTTGTTAATTGAGAGGGGTGACTTCCCAGCAGTCCCCATAGATTTTGATTATCCTTGCGGTGCTGTAACAGGGTGGTCACAGTGGGTTGACTATGAGTTAAGGGATGAAGCTGTAAGAGAAAGACTTTCACGAGCCGGGGTCTTGTCTGCCGTATTTATTTCTTCTCGTTGCGACATTAACAGGGATGTCGAGACTCTTCGTCATGTTGTACGGAGGTGGAATCCTCACACGCACACCTTTGTCTGTGCTTGGGGAGAGTTCACTCCCACCTTGGAGGATGTCTTTAATATCACAAGGCTTCCAATTACTGGCACCGTGGATCCTTTTAGATTTACTCTTGAGAAATCATGTGATGAGGAGCTAAAGATTCTTATAGCAGGGGCTTCTAGTGTTAAAGGGAGCAACCGCCGTTTTGCAAATTGGGTGAAACACTTTTGGGGAGTCATAAAGGATGGTGTGCTAATCCCAGGCGAAGGCTTCGACTCGGGTTGCCGTTTGGCAGCCATGCTTGCTCTTTGGTTAACCAAGTATGTTTTCATTGAATTCTCTTATGAGTTTGTCGAGCAGCGTGTGTATCCCATAGCGGTTGCCATAGCGACAGGTCATAGGTTTCCTTTAGCTCCGCTGTTCCTTGGTCATGTTTACCGTTTACTAGACTTCATTGTTGCTGATGAGCTAGAAAGTGCTGGTCGGCGCGGAATCACCACTTTTGTTTCCACCACGTTTCTACAGGCATTCATTTGGGAGCGCTTCAAGTGTTTGGAAATAAAACCACTAACCTCAAGCTCATCTTTGGAATTGTATAACAGTAGCATATTAGACAAGAGTGTTATATATTTGCCGCCGAAGCTTCCTTTGTTATGCCGCTGGTTTAAAAGGAGGCAAGACAAAAAAGTGTTTGCTCCGATAATGTTGGATAATCCGGAGAACTTTGCTCGGCAGCCGTATATCCAGAGGCATGGCTTCGAAGCATTTTCCTTTTCTGGCAGGAAAGAGCAGTGTGCAACATCTTTGGGCCGTGTTGAGCTTTACTTGACTAATTACACAGGTTTTATTCCTTCCTTTGGCGAGGATAAAGAAGCCTTGACTTTCAATCCGGTGGTTTATTCTCCTGATAGGGTTATGAGGCAACTCGATTGTTCTCAAGAGGTTCCCGTGCATCCCCCTCTATCCATTAGAGCTGTCGGGACGGCTAGGAAGCTTTCACCTAGAGAAGTTGATTGTATTCATGATTTCTCTGGCAGACTTGCAGACATCCCATCACAGTTACCTGGAGACATTTTGCATCCTAACGCTTCTCCTGACTACAGCCGTTATTGGAAGGGTGTGTTGCACAGGTTTCGACAGTTTGTGGAGGTCGGCAGCCCCCAGGTGAAGTTTAAACCTCTTACCAGTAGCAGGCTAGCCAATAATGTCTTGACATATGCTAGGAAACATAACCTTCCTTACACTGAGGTGTATGATAATGGAACCAAGAAGATTGTTGGTCACTTCAAAGACTTTGAACCCGAGGGAATGGATATAAAAAGAAAAGAGAGGGATAAGACTTCTAGTGATAAGAAAATTGTAAGGGAGCACCACCCCAAGAAGTTCTCATCCCACTTCAAACCTAAAGTGGCTTTTGAAGAGTTTATGTACAAAACTCCTAAAGGAGTTAAGATGATAATTCCTCCAAAGTCACCATTTTGGAGGAGAGAGAAGGCGGGCAAAGCGGCTGCTTCGACCCCTCAGGCAGGTAGTGCTTCTAATTATGTAGAGAAGAAAAATGCATCGGGCCTAAAAGCAAGAAAAGACATCAAAAGGAAATTTGAATTGGATCCAAATACTCCTCTTCGTCGAAGCAATCGCATAAAGTTCATCAGCTCTTCTTCTCTTCGTGGTCCTCCAGTTCATATCGAGTTGTTTGATACAGAACATGATCATGAGAAAGATTCCAAACAGGGCCGCATTGATTCCTCAAACGGGGTACTTTTTGCTTTTGTTGATGTAGAACTTGTAGTTAATCATATGAGATTATTCTTCTGTTTGGCACAGCCTGAAATTGATTCTCTTTTGTAGACCAGTGGAGTTGAAAGCATGAGTAATGTCAATGGAGTGAGTATCAACTCTAATTGTTTTCCCATTGTACTCCTCAATTTTATTTTTTTCTTAAGGAGTCTGGAACTGGTTCTTTGTTGCAGGATAACGGCGGCAAAAACTTGAGTAATGGTGATCAGGTTAACATAAGATCCGATATGAATTTGCATGGCTGTAACTTGAGTAATTCGGAATGTTAGAATTGCGTGGATAATTTGTGTGAATGGCATGGCCTTAAACCAACTTTTTTTTTTTTTTGATTGCTTAGACTTTCATGGATGAACACCTTGTCATATATACAAATGCGTGTTCAAAATAGAATAAGAATGTGCATGGGTGCTGGAAGAACCAGGTGCTTGTTTGGTGATAGACTTTTGAGTTAAGACATAGCTTTGCATGTTTTGAGCGTTGACCGCAATTGCTTGAGTAATTTTATAATGCTTTCATGCTATAATGCTTTCATGCTTGTTTTGCCCTTTTGATACTGAGGAATATGAAAAGCATGTCATATTTCGCAGGATCACACATTCTGACACTTTCTTATATTTTTGTGCTAGGAGCAGGATCAACATTTGGAGGTCATAAATACAAGAATTATGGAGACGGCAGTGGACAGATTCAATGAGGAGGGCATTGATACAGGAATGACAGAAACGACGTCAAGTGGATTCAATGAGCAGGAGACCACACATACATTGACAAATGTTTCTTTAGCCGAACTTAATGTATCTGAACAGGCTAGCATTTCCCCAACAACGATCACATCGTCAAGCGAGCATGTTTCGGCCCATGACCAGCTAACAGCTACCAAGGCTCAGTGCCACGACTCGAGTCGGCCTGCAAGAGGACATACAAGTGAATGGGTGGCTCGCATGGATGACTTTGCTACCCGATTTAATTCCAATGTCGAATCTCCCTTGAGTATGGATGATATTGTGCCCCAATTGAGTAGAGATACCGCTGAGTTTCAAGGCATGAGAGTTTCTTCAGATTTGGTGAGTCCCTTAACCAAATTTTCTGAAAAGTATTGCGAGGGGAATCTCCTAGGTTTGGTTAATCGGGAATACACTTTGAAGAAGAAAAATAAGTTGATCGAGGAATTTGGAATGATGCTACTTAGCATGGAAGCTTGTCAGGTGAAGAATGAGGAAACATTCCTTGTTTGGAGAGATGCATGCCGCGATTTTATGGTGGTAGGATTCAATGTTGGGTTTTTGTTGGATTTCTTGAGGCAAGCAGCTCGACAATATTTTGGCTACATGATGAGGCCTGAAGGTTCAGATGATTGTTGTGCTAGAGTTCACACCTTGCAAGGGACAATATTGCAAAAGAAGAAGGAACTTGTATGCCTTGAGGAAGAGTTGGGTAAAGCTCAGAGTGACTTGGGATTTATACTACCTGATGTTCCGGCTTCTATTGCGGAGTGTGCGTTGGAGTCTTCTTGGAAGGACGACAGCCGTGCTGCTCACTACTTATATTAGGGCCTGGATTTTGATTATTGATGTGACTTTAGTAGCTTTCATCTGAAGCACCCGAGCTTCATATGTAATTTTGTAACAGTTTCAGATATATGCAAGAGCTTTGCATGTTTTGACAAATTTGGTCTTTGAATATTGAAGCATGTATGGGAGTTTGCCTGACGAAAATCGCTTCTCATTTCTTTTCATTGGATGGTGACAGGTCTATGTAATTGTTGCAGGTGATATTGCTTGGATTTTGCTACTGGGAATTACATCGTTTTAAGGTTGTTGCTGAACTTGAACTTTGCTGTTGGGGTTTCAAGGTTTTTTTTGAAACACCTCCTCATTTCACATTGCAAATTTTGTTCTACAAATTCAGGTACCATCATGGTGATGTACCATACAAAAGCTTCTGATACAGCTGATACAAAAAGGTGTGTCTTTGCAAGTGATTACAGGGGATAGCAGAGGCAGTTTTTGGATGCAAAACTAAATACGAAAGAAAGGCAGAGCGTGCTCCATGTTGTGATTTCTAGCAGTAGTAAGGCTTGAGCCATTTTCCATTAATGGGGTCAGTAGGTTCACCGCCGTTAGCATGGACAAGGCGATAATAACCACTGCTATGTGACTCTTTCACAACAAATGGGCCTTCCCACTGTGGTGCAAACTTGGAAGGACCAGGCATCTGTCTTCTTACCCAGTCGGCAGTTCTGAGAACAAGATCTCCTTCCTTGAAGCTTCTTTCCTTGACTGTTCTGTTGTAAGCCTTGGTCACTGTCTGTCGGTATGCTTCCGCTTTGACTTCTGCTTGTCTCCTTCTCTCATCCGCTGTTTCAAGATCCATCGTCCTCCATCTAGCACAAGATTCGGCGTCCCATTCCAGATCATTAACAGCTAGCACTCTTGCTGACGGGATCATGAGTTCCACAGGTAGAACTGCTTCTGATCCATAAACCAAGGAATATGGAGAAAATCCGGTGGCACTCCTAGGAGAAGTGCGATAGGCCCATAAAGCGTCAGGTAAATGAGTGCTCCATCCTCCCTTGTATTCATGCACCATTTTGCTCAAAATTCTGATGAGAGTTTTATTTGTGGCTTCAGCTTGTCCATTCCCCTGGGGGTAATATGGCGTTGATCTCCTGTGCTTGATCCCGTACCCTTTAAGTGTTGCGCTCACTTCTTGGTTGACAAAAGGAGTCCCATTGTCGGTAACAATCTTGTAAGGGATACCGAATCTGCAGACGATATACTCCCTGATGAAGTTTGAAATTGCTGCTCCTGTTGCCTTGCGAAGCGGAATTGCCTCAACCCACTTAGTGAAAGATTCTGTTGCTGTGAGAATCCATATAAAGCCTCCAGAAGATGGATGAATAATTCCTATCAAGTCCAGCCACCAGGTATGAAACGGCCATGGTGTTTTTATATCTTGTAGCAATGTTGACGGCTTGTGACTCAAGTTTCCATGTGCCTGGCATGTGTGACACCTCTTGACTGTGTTACAGGCATCTTCCCGCATGTTGGGCCAGTAATATCCCAAACTCAATAGCTGCCTGTAAAGTTTCTTCCTTCCTTGGTGCTCTCCACATTCTCCAGCATGCACTTCTTGCAAAACCAACTTGGATTCAGAAATCCCAAGGCATCTCAGCGGCTCACCATTGAACCCTTTTCTGTATAGTATGCTTCCATCCACAAAGTACCTCTTTGCTGTTTTCTTGATCTTGTATGCATGCTGGCGATCTTCCGGCAGCGTTTTGCTGATGAGGTACTCCAAGTACGGTGATCTCCAGTCTTCTGTTATTGCCGCCGTAAAGCCTTCATGTTCTGACGGCATCAATATAGAGCACTTGTGGCATGAAAATTGTATCTCAGCAGCCTGTTGCTTCATACTTGGCCAGTAGTAACCTTTGCGTTCCAACCTTCTGTACAAACTGACAACATGCTCAACTCCACAAATGGCCTCATGTATCTCTTTCAGCCTTCTCTGAGCCTCTTCTTCATCTATGCAGCGAGCTAAGATTCCTCCTGGTAGGCGCCTGTATAATTCTCCAAACATCATACTGTAATCTTTTAACATTTTGAGCCGCCCTCCTTTGTGTAACCGAGACATCTCATTTTTGACAGATTCTCTCCAATCATTCTTGCCTGGTGTTGGCGGGCTTGAAAATTGCATGTTCTCCACACAAGGCTTATTTCTTTGCATAACAGTGATGTTAGGTTGCTCCTTTGTGAATGAAAGTCTTGAGCCGAGGGTAGCTAGAGCATCTGCATATCTGTTGGTGCTGCCGGGAATGTGCTCCAAACTTATTTGCTCAAAGCTTGTGACTAACTTCTCTGCCAATGTTCTGTAAGGCGCCAGAGCTGCTTCTTTCACTGCAAAATCTCCTTTCAATTGACTAATGACCAGGTTTGAATCTCCGATTGCTCTAATTTCCTTCACATTCATCTCTCGTGCAGTTGAGAGCCCAGCAATGAAAGCTTCATACTCTGCCACATTATTAGTGCATGGAAAATTGAGCTTGAAAGAGAAAGGCTTGGCATGCCCTTTAGGATCCACAAGCACAACTCCTGCTCCTCCGCCATTAGATGTGGCTGACCCATCAAAATGGAGTGTCCAGGGCCCTTCTTCTTCAACTACTGCCGAGATCTCAGGTAACTCTCCCAATATTTCTTGTGAAACATCAAAACCTTCTTCTCCTGAGAACAAAGTGATCATATCAATCACAGCTTGCCCCTTAATAGCCTTTGGAGTCATGCATGTGATGTCAAATTCTGATAACTGGAGTAGCCACCTCGCCAACCGTCCAGACAATGTTGGTCTCGTCAGCAGATATCTGACCAGGTCAGTTTTCACCATGAGCTGAAGTTTGTGAGCTAGAAAATAATGCCGTAATCTTTGTGCCGCATAAACAAGTGCTAGACAAAGCCTCTCAACCTTGGGATAGCGTGTTTCAGCTCCTCCCAAAAGCTTGCTCACATTATAAATGGGAAATTCTTCCCCGGCTTCATTTTCCTGTGCTAACAGTGCTCCTACAGCTGCGTCAGTAGAGGCTAGGTATATTTTTAGCGGCAAGCCAGGAATTGGTGCTCTCATGGTTGGAAGTTTGGTGATAAGCTGCTGTATCTTTGCATAAGCTTCTTTGCACTCGGCATTCCATGTGAACCTGGTTCCTTTCTTCAGCAGTGGTGCAAATGTCTTAATTACAGCAGCTAAACCAGGTATGAAGCGTCTGATATATGATAATCTTCCAAGAACGCTTTTAAGCTCTTTCTGGTTTGTCGGCGGTGGGAGAGATGCAATAGCTTGAACTTTGCTTGGATCTACATCAATGCCTCTGCTGTGCACTACAAATCCAAGAAACTTTGCCGAGGACACACCGAACCCACACTTCTTAGGGTTCATCTTCAAGTTGTATAATCTGCACCTTTGGAACACCCTTTTTAAAGTGCTCCAATGCTCCTTTCTGGTCTTGGACTTCACTACCAAGTCGTCGACGTAATCTTCTACTTCTTTCCCCATCATGTCATGAAACACAGCCGTCATTGCCCTCTGGTAAGTAGCACCAGCGTTTTTCAAGCCGAATGGCATGACTGTGTAGTAAAAATTTCCATATGGTGTGCGAAAAGCTGTCTTTTCAGCATCCCTTGTGGCCATTTTTATTTGATTATAGCCGCTGAAACCATCCATGAATGACAGCATGCCATGGCCTGAGGTTGAGTCTATGAGCACATCCATATTTGGCAGTGGAAATTCGTCTTTAGGGCAAGCTTTATTCAAGTCCCTAAAGTCAACACAAACCCGAATCTGACCATTCTTTTTCTTCACAGGAACAATATTTGCTAGCCAAGTGGGATGTTTTATTGGCTTGATGAAACCGGAGGCCAAGAGTTTCTCAATTTCTTGCTTGATCTGCTGCTCATCGTCAGGATGGTAATTCCTCTTTGATTGAACCACTGGCCTGGCTCCCAATTGCACATTTAATGTATGACACACAAGGTTCGGATCTAATCCCGGCATTTCCTCGTAGCTCCATGCAAAAACATCTTTGTATTC
>BATV01084778.1:0-16698 GCA_000512025.1 Fragaria nipponica
GATCTGTAAGACCTGAAATTGTTCATCTGGGTCAAGCTCTGTTGGTCTTTAAGATACAGCAAATTAATTACTTGAATTAATCATTCAAATCAAGTATATATGTACACTTTTAGATTAAGTCTCCTAAATTTGGTTCAAGAAACATATTTGGTTGCGACCATCGACATTAGATACAGTTGCCATGTGACATGAATGATGATTCATGTGCTAAACGATGATAGTTACAACGTGATTGAGCATGATTTCATGTTCCATAATCCTTTGATTTGCATGATTAATTCCATTGCACTTTGAATCACATTGAATAGTGTACGCAAAATATCTTTTTTTTTTTTATAGGAATGTACTCAAAATATCGATGATCATATCTCTAATAGAGATCGTGTTCTTGTTCAGTGGATGAGGTTTACATCATCAACTTATTTAGCAAAAACTAGTACACGAGGGTTGGTGCGTACGTTGATCGAGCATATTCGTGGGTGTCCAAAATTAAAAATAACATTATGTATTTCGCAATGCGTACGTTACTCTAGTTATGCTATGCATTCTACGTTTTTGTCAAAATTAATATAAAATTTCTCTTGTGCTAAACTTGTTGAGCTAAGCATAACAAGTTTAACGGTAGTGCTAAACCTTTTCGTTTTCTTCTGAAGATTGAAGAAGGGTTTGTGTTTCAGAAGCTTTAAGATAGAGGGGGAAATCATGTACAAGAGGAGACGATCATTTTAACAGTTTTCACACCAGAACAAGTATTGTTTTGCTGTGATTTCAATCATTTCATGGTGTCACATTAGTTTGTCACTCATGATTTCATGGTTCTCAAGCAATCAAGGTAGAGATCGGGGCTCACTCATATTGTCTTCCACTCAGAAATTCCATTTCTTGAATTCGATTTCTTGAAAGAAATTCCACTTCTTTCACTATAGATTCTGGGACTAAAACTTTTGGAAATCATGAGCAGAAAAACAGTGGTCATGTCAAGTAAGTGATTGTAGTCATAATGCACCATCTTCTTTAAGAACGATTTATACATGAAAATCATAAATTTGAGGATTAATTTCATCACCAAGGAAGAAAATTTATATGTATGCTGAAATGATAATGACTCTCGAAAACACGTCATCTAACTTATGGCAATATCAAAGAAGTCTGATGTTAAGCCAAGGCTTTAACATCTCTCGCTACATCATCTACGAGCTAGACAACATGTACCTGCAGGAAGGACTACAGGGGAAAAAATACAATAGAAAATGGATATTTACATGAAGTCAGAAAAAGAAGGGGGGTACAACTCACTAGTGCTTGCTTTATGCTTGTCGATTCTAGTTAATGATGCTCAAACAAGAAGCATTACTAACCAGATGCCTGGTTGAAAGGGGTGGCACTATGAATCATCTTTCACAAAACAGCTTGGGTGCTCAACAGGGAGACGAGGGTGAGTCATGGAGATGGTATTCAGAGCCCCATCATTTTCTTGCCAATCCTCATCTCTGCACATTCAATTACACAAGGATTGAGTCACACATTGCACTTTACATTGATGCATGACAAACCATAGGATAATGTGAAGTTGAAAACATACTTGTATTCCTTATACGGGGGTGAGGCATCAGACATAAATAATAACTCCTATGCGACCTAGTTGCAGCAGACATATGGGCTTCAGGGTTTCGCCATCCTCAGGCCTGAAGAAACATGGAAACTGCAGTTAGTGTTTTAGCACTCAAAAGTCATTTGGTGAATGACATTTACTTACTATTATTTGTAGCATATGACTGGTATCGCTTGTAGGACATGATAAAGTCCCCAACTGACAAACCCACAAGATCACTCTAATGAAATTTTGATGTGTAACTGCCTCTTGAGAGTGATCAGCAAGTTACAGCTTTTGCATTGTTAGAATGAATTACCTTAGAAAAAGACAGTAAATCTGATGTCACAAAGAAGTTTCTATCTACTTTGTTCTTTTGTGTGTAGCCAGATTCGAGATAATCAAAGTTGAATAGCCAGATTTGAGATAAACAAAGTTGAGGAATTCAACTAAACTACAGGAAAAAAGAATAAGCTGAAGAAATGAAACTCACTGCATTCCATCCAAGTAAGTTCTGGTAGTCCCATTGAACTCTCCAGATAATGACGTGATGCTCAATACCCAATTCTCATTAGTATTCTCAAACCCCTCAAAAGCCTGAAACCCAAAATGAACCAAACATTTAAGTCCAAAAACAATCCAAACCAATTCATAGTTCCTTCCACACAAATTTGGTTCTGCAAATGTAGACTCACCTTATCAGCAAGCATTTTCTGGAGAACACGGACGACCTGGACTCCGGCGGAATGTCCCACAAAGTGAATAGGATGGGACTCTGTAACTGACCAGATAAACAGACCCAGATAGAAATTTTGAAGAATTGAGCCACTGAGATACAAAAGTTTGAGTCTTTAAAGCCAACTGATCAGATGGAAATTCTGAAGCTATGGAAAGAAATTTGAGTCAATGAACCACAAAAGTTGGAGAGTTTTGGAGGTGAAACAGAATTGGGGTTTAAGTGTTGAAACCTGCAAAACGGAAATTTTGAGAGGAGGATCACTGCGTTTTGCGAAGAGAGCTAAACACTAATACACAAAGGTGAAAGTCGGTAGTGCCCCCACATTTTGATTTATTTACGGAGACGTTTCCCGCGTTTCTAGCGTTTCCAAGAACAATTTATGAATCTACAAGACACATGTTCAGAAAAGACGGGGGACTGCCGGATACACGTGGGATACGGTGTGATATGTATACGTAAATAAGTTGGATACGTGGGACAGTAATGATTTTCAGATATACGGTTTAATTTATATACGGACGTGCATTTCCGGACGTTTCCGTCATGATTCCGGTTGTTTGCGACACGTTTGCGGGGTTTCCAATAACACTTTCTAAACCTACAAGGCATCGGGTACACGGTGGTATAGCTGGAAACTTCCGGAAACCGTTGGATTGGGTCAGAAACGACCGGAAACGTAGGAGCAATACCGACTTTCCTTGGTGCTTTTGCATTGAATGCTAGAAAAGGAACGAAAAGTCTGTATTGCCCCCAAAGTATCAGGTTTATTTACGGATAGGTATTCGTGCGTTTCCGAGTTTCCGACGGTACCAGGCGGTAGCCGGTGCTCTGTAGTTTAAGAATGTATGCGCGAAAACACCGGAAACGTCAAGAAAACAGTTGGAAACGCGTCGGAAACGTGTGGAAACGTCTCCATAAATAAATTGGAAACGTAGGGTTAATATTGACTTTCCGCTTACATTAGTGATGAATTCCAAATATGGACAAAAGTCTGTATTGCCCTCAAGTATCCAGTTTATTTACGGATACGTATTCACGCGTTTCCGGCTGATTCCTCCCGTATCCGCGAGTTTCTGGTTGTACCACGCGGTAGCTAGTGCCTTATAGTTTAAGAATGTGGTCTCAGAAACGCCGAAAATGTCACCAAATTTGCCGGAACGCGTCGGAAACGTATCCATAAATAATTTTGAAACGTAGGGGCAATACTACCTTTTCTGCTTTGTGCATTAGTGTGAAAGGCTAAACTAGGGACGAAAAGTCACTAGTGCCCCCAAGTATCAAGTTTATTTACAGATACGTATTCACATTTTTGACTGCTTCCGACCGTACTCGGGCATTCCCGCCAGGACCAGGCGGTATCCAGTGCTATGTAGTTTAAGAATGTGTTTTTGAAAATGTTGGAAACATCACCAAAACAGCGGGAAACGTCATCGTAAATAAATCGAAAACGTAGGGTCAATACTGACTTTTTCGCTTGCATTAGTGATGAATTATAAATAGGGACGAATAGCCTGTATTGCCCCCAAGTATTCGGTTTATTTACAGATACGTATTCGCGCGGATCCGGTTGCTTCTTGCAGTATCCGCGAGTTTCCGGTGGTACCAGGTAGTAGCCGGTGCCTTGTTGATTTAGAATGTGGTCTCGGAAATGCTGGAAACCCCACCAAAACGGCCAGAAACGTGTCGAAAAAACATCCGGAAACGTATCCGTAAATAAATTAGATACGTAAGGGCAATACTGACTTTCAGCTTAGCGCATAATGCGCATTAGTGTTTAGCTTCTGCTGCTCTTGTTCTTGCAAACCGCAGTGTTGCCTGACTTGCCTCCAGCTCTCCTTTTGTTTGATTGCAGAGAGGTGTTTGGGTTTGAGTTTCATTCCTGCGGGGCTTTAATTTGCTCTATCGAATCTGTGTAAACTACAAGATTTTTACTTGAAGCTTATATCAATAAAGATCCATCTGTATCTGTATGGTATGTGTATCGAACTATCCATGACTCTCTTTCTTTCATTTATGCTTGTTTTCGTATGAGGAGGGAAACCGGGAATGAAGGATTGAGAGAGTAGTTTGTTTCACTTTTTGTTCTTGCAGGCAGTCATTTATCTCTTATAAACTGCATTCTATGTCTATTTCTTCAATCTAAGTCAATTTGATCAGTGGAATCCATCACAAAAATCTTGTAAAGCTATTGGGATGCAGCATTACAGGCCCTGAAAGCCTTCTTGTATATGAGTATGTTCCAAATCAAAGCCTTCATGATTATTTTAGTGGTAATAATCTCTTCTTTGTCATGTTTTGGGTTAAGAAGTTTATATGTTGGTTACATCATCATTCCAGATTGTCAACCATGAGTTTCTAAACAAAGTTTCTGAACTTCTCGACTGGCTCATTGTTTAGGTTATAACAGAGAGATGTCATCTCAAGTTATGGAACAAATGCAAAGCAATGTGGTTGTCAAAGAGTACCTGCCTCTTACATCTTCATTTGAATCTGCCATGGAACTATGGAAGCACTTTCTTTCCTCTCTCGAAAGCCACAGTTTCACTATGATCGAATCAAGTCTGTATTGTACTATTGTTTTGCTGTGAATTCATGGTATCACATTAGTTTGTTACTCATGATTTCATGGTATCATTGCTTAGTAATCAAGGTAGAGATCGGGGCTCACTCATATTGTCTTCCACTCAGAAAATCCATTTATAATAAAATCTTCTTCATTTGAATCTGCAGGCTTCTGTTCCATCAAATTGTAGCATCTTCTTTAAGAACGATTTATACATGAAATCATAAAGTTGAGGTTTAATTTCTTAACCAACGAAGAAAATTGATATGTATGCTGAAATGATAATGACCGTCTCGAAAACACATCATTTAACTTTGGAAAGATCAAAGAAGTCTGATGTATAAGCTAAGCCTCTAACATCTCTCACTACATCATCTACAAGCTAGACAACATGTACCCGCAGGAAGGACTACAGGGGAAAAAATGCGATAGAAAATGGATATTTACATGATGTCAGAAAAAGGGGTACAATTCACTAGTGCTTGCTTTGTGCTTCTAGATTCTAGTTACGAGTGAGAGCAATGGATGCTGAACTAATGTTGAGTTTGGTTGGGTAATGTTGGTGGAGTTTTTCTAAATACATGCTTTCTGCACCTTTCAAAAATGCTGTCATATATCAGATCAAACTGAACTCCTGCTCTCTCCCGATTGACAATGAAGAATATGTGATCAGCTTCCACAATCTTGTAGTACCTGCATTTTGCAAACTCATCATGTTTAGCGTTCCCATCCACATTTATCCTTTCAGTTTCATTTATAAAAAGACAGTTAATGATGCTCAAATAAGAAGCATTACTAACCAGATGCCTGGTTGTAAGGGGTGGCACTCTGAATCATCTTTCACAAAACGGCTTGGGTGCTCAACAGGGAGACGAGGGTGAGTCATGGAGATGGTATTCAGAGCCCCATCATTTTCTTGCCAATCCTCATCTCTGCACATTTAAATACACAAGGATTGAGTTCACACATTGCACTTTACATTGATGCATAACAAACCATAGCATAATGTTATGTTGAAAACGTACTTGTATCCCTTATACGGGGGTGAGGCATCAGGAGGATGACGCCATTGGCTCATCTGCAGTACTCTGATAAAAAGCAGAGGGTGAATTCCGAAGATGGTTGAGGGAAGTGTCACACCCCATATCTTCTTAGTGCGCTTTGTGGCATAGCTGAAGTAGTATGTGTTTGGGAAGGACTGTAGATGGCTGTTGAGTCTTATGGAACCTTGAATTGTAAGGTCAGGGAGGATCCAATCACCAGATGCGAATGGTCCCGAATTTCCCAATAGGCAATCAATGAGACCCCAAACACCGACTTTCTTCCATGTGAAATTGTAGTGATCAAACCCAAAGTTGTAATATTCCTTCAGCCAAGAAATGTCTAGCCAGTCATAAATAATCACTCCTATGCGACATAGTTGCAGCAGACATATGGGCTTCAGGGTTTTGCCATCCTCAGGCCTGAAGAAACATGGAAACCACAGTTAGTGTTAGCACTCAGAAGTCATTTGGTGACATGATAACGTCACCAACTGAGAAATCCACAAGATCACTCTAATGAAAATTATATCAGTTTTTTGTTGCTTTGATTCTACTCTTTCTTTTGCATCTGTTAGAATAAATTATTTTAGAAAAAGACTGTAAATCTGATGTCACAAAGAAGTTTCTATCTACTTTGTTCTTTTGTGTATAGTCAGTAATTATATCTTCTAAGAGTAAGTTCTTGTAGTCCCATTGAACGCTCCAGACAATGACGTGATGCTCAATACCCAATTCTCATTAGTATTCTCATGCCCCTCAAAAGCCTGAACCAAAATGAACGAAACATTCAAGTCATGTCTAAACCAATTCATAGTTCCTTCCACACAAACTTGGTTCTGCAAATGTAGACTCACCTTATCAGCAAGCATTTGCTGGAGAACACGGACGACCTGAGCTCCGGCAGAATGACCCACAAAGTGAATAGGATGATCCTCGTCCCATTCAGGGTAGTGACCTGCAATTCAACCACAACCAGAACTTCACATTCAATTTCATTTCTAGCTTTTACATCAAACAATAGAACAGAACATTGAACATGATGACAAAAGAGAACCAACCCTGTTCATATAGACGGCCAAACCGGGAATGGCCACAAGCTTTGCTGTGTTCCTCACCATAATCGACCCGCCCACCTTTCAAATAGTAGAACAACTCACGAGCCCTAAAACCACCAAAAACCCATAAATCTCACTAACCCCAAAATACCACAAAACATATAAAGGCTCAGGCAATGAACCAATTTCTACGGAGAAAAGCACAAACCTGTCGTAAACGCTCGTCAGAGATCCCAAATCCGGCACCAGAACCCTCTCGTCTTTCTTCTCAGCTCCGGCGAAATAGGAAAGGCCTCCCAGCCTCTGCAGAATCAAAATCCAGTTAAATAAACCAATCACATATCCCATATTATGTAACTAATTATTTCAAGACAATGAAACACAACACCTACCCCTTTTCCAAAGCCAAAAATCCCATGAACCAATACTATAGGAGGAAGATCCCCATTGGCCGTCGCCGGCGCCACCGATGTCTCACTAGGCACCAACTCCACGTTGTTCACGTTATTGGGCTTAAACAAAAGCTCATTCAAGGCCAGCGAGAGGTCACCGGCGACGGCGGAGCTGAAGATGTAAAACCCATAAAGCACATGAACCAAAGAGCTGACAAACAGCTCCGACAATTGCAGTGCGGCAATCCATAATCTGATCATCTTCCTCACACTGCTGCACATCTAATATCCGGAGCCTTCTTCAGCCTCCGGAAACCCGAGAAGGCCTATTTAACACAAAATAAAAAAGAAGAAGAAGCTTGAAACCCCCTTCTTTTTTGAAGAAGGGGACAACAAGTTTTTTCTCTCTGAAACTCCGCGTGCCTTTTTGTCTTTCTTACCCCCAACGGAAAGAGAGATGGAAGAAGAAGAATCAAAGGAGAAAAGAAGGAGGAGGACTATAATGTGGGAGAGAGAGAGAGAAAGACTTGGGAGGGAAATGGGTTTGTTTTTGTTGTCCACAATTTACTCGTTGCCCAACTGTATTCCCTCTCACGCGATTATCACAAAACAAAGCAAACCCCAAAAATAAAAAAACCACTCTTGTTTCTTTTGGCTCGCTCGCTCTGTTCGTATTCATACCAAGAAGAAGACGAAGGTGCCAGAATAGGCTAAAGTACGAAACGGAGGAGAGGAAGAAAACGTTGGGTCCGATTGGTGCAACGTGTCCCTTGAAGAAAACGCTCCCAGAAATTATAAACCCTCCCCCGGTGGGGACCTTTTTTTAGCCACAACCAAGAGTACAGGTAAGCTGGAAATTATTGACAGATTCGGACTTTTGTGGATAAGGTTTTTATTTTATTTATTTTGTTTTTTATCGAGATGGGTTGGCAATTACTTCGGTTACAATTGTAACCTACTGATACACATTTGCGAGTTAGAGATACAAGTTAGCAAAATCATACCAATCTCTTGTAACAAGCGCACGAATATGAATGTCTCTTGAATTTGAGCTTTTTATGTGAGGTAACTCGACCCACTTTCAGAAGAAATTTTTTTTTTAAAAATAAACCTCTTAAGCGTCCAACACAATAAGAATCCAAAAGAAGAATCATTTTAGCATGAGGAGAAATCTGATCAAACTAAGACCTTGACAAGGTTAGAGAATAACCAACTGAAACAAAAACATTTGCAAGAAAATTCACCTCTCTGAAAATACGAGATAAAGAGATAATAATTAAAGAATCAGCATAAAATTTAACATCTCAAATTAGAGATTTGAACATTTCTAGCATTCCATCTATCAGCACACCCGGAGTATAACAACTGCATCATGAACAATGGCTGGAGGAGTGAATTGATCTGACCAGTATATAACATTAGTTATGGTCTTTGAAGATCTGTCAACACATCAGTTGGGTGTCTTCAACAATGAGACTGACCATACTGTTGGTACTTTTTAAGTGATTTATTTATTAATATTTAATATAAATCATTTATCAATATTTAATTAATATATGTATTGATATTTAATAATAATTAAGAAATCCAACTAGAGTATGGGGACTGTGAAAGGTTAGGCTACCTGCGGCGGACCAACTGTTACCGGTCCAATAATGATCTTCTTTGATTTCTCATCCAACGCGCTTTCGCCGGAAGGTAGGTGACACGTAACGTAATGGGCCATGGGTCAGTCTAGTGCCAGGGTTATTTATGAATTGTGGCCTCAACGTCGGCTACTTACCAAGAGCTTATCTTCAGAAGTTCAGATGTTTTTGTACTCCTTCATAGTTTCATAGTTTATACCAACATTGGGTTTGACGGATTTAACTTATACTTTTCGATGGTTAATAGGTAGTGACAAACATATTTACTGTCTCTTATCTCTAATCTCTACTATTACAAAGTCACCAGACACTTTATTTGATGTCATGGTGAAGCCTTTTTTTGAATTACATAAAAAACTAAGATAATATAAAAATTTTAAAGAAAATAAACATAAGTTTTTATGGGCATAACCGTAAAACATCATTAAAATTTTATAGAGAAAGAAAAAAAACGTGATTTGTTCCCACTTTTGGTGGAGCAGTTATCTAAGAAATAAGATAATCAGATTCATTATACTTTAAGTGGCACGGTTCAAATTAAACTTTTCTAATTTGTATACTCACGTAAAAGACTAATGTTTACAATTTAAAGAAAAGAAAATGTGTTGAAAATAACACTAGATGTAATGTCATTTTTTGTTTTGATAACAATTTATGATTGTAGTGTAATTATGAGATATAATCGAGTTGTTAATACAATTGTGACTACTAACTAATTACACTCGTTGCATATACTTTCGGATGTGATGAGTTTTTACTCGTTCATATAATATGGATATTGAGATAATGAGAAATTACGACAAAAAAAGAAAAGTGAAATGATTGAGAAATGAACAATAGCGATTTAAGTATATACATACATATTGATTGTTCGTATAAGTTTATGTATCCACATGGGCGAAAGTATGTCGTATAATCTAAGCAATTCATAATGATTCATATGTGAGGACCAATATGTATATGTATTAGTGTCATCTAATATTAGTCATTCAATATCAATCATCCATAATTGTACACATCGTGACATTTTAATTGTTTCAATACTGAAATAGAACAATGGTTGCATAAGACTTTTGAGATAGTGATATACATCTTGTTTTGTTTAAAAAAATTATGCGTCAATCATCATGAATCATTTATGTATCATGTAACCATGTATCATTCTCAGAAGTTTAAAAACCCATTGTTTAAAATCATTTGAAGAATTTTATTCCCATCACATTATAATGGAAATGAACTTCAAGATTCATACTCTTGCGAATTTTGTAATTTCATAATTATCGAATAATGAGAAAAGAGAGGTAAAAATGACTCTTGTATTGATGTAGCAAGGCAATAATGGAACGTAGCTCACACGCAAGGGCAAAACGTGGTGGGGGATCTATGATCATAACATTTTTTCTTTCCCTTAGCAAGTGGTTCATGTGCACATGCAGTCCGTAGTTAGGTGCGATTCTCAACAAATAAGTTTCAGAAAAAAAAAAAAAGAAGGAACGTGCAGTCAGCTATGTGCTCTCTCAGCCACACAGAATAATACACTACAAGTTTTATTTAAAATAAAATAAAACGTTGGTGGATGGTGAGCCATTTTGCGCTGTCTTCTGTTGTCCAAAATGGGCAAGACATTTGACTGCAATTAGATACGCCACCTTTTAATTAAGATTAATTACTTAGGATTATCCACCAAACCCTGATTCCCTTGATTAATTACTTGTTAATCACACATCGTTCTTCACATGTCGTTAATCAAATAAAGATTAAGTTTCGTGTTTTCATTTCATTCCAGGCTCCAAAATCTTAGATGGAATTGGAAACAATTTACAATTCTATGGACTATAGAAGTTGCACGAAAATAGAATATCCTAAACGACGTCGTTGGATGCTTTGTGCCACGTTGAAGACCCATCTGGAAGTGGAATCAAATCTCCATGGAATTAATTTCGTCCAAAAAAAAAAAAATCTCCATGGAATTGGAAACTTCCAGTTCTTTTGGAGAATCATCTACCCACCACTCGTTGTATGTGACGCAATCCATGACTGATCTGCTAAATTCTAGAGCTTTCTTGTCTTCCAAAGTCCAAAATGTGTTCAACTAATTTGAACGTAATTCATTTTTATTCTTCTTCTTCAAGTCTTCAAGTCTTTGTTTTGGTTCAACTGAGCTCCTCGTCGTCAGGGTCTTGTTGTTCTGTGCTTTTTTTTATCGAAGACTACATGAACAAGTATGACTCCTACATGGCTACATATTCGTTATTTTGTAAAAAACCGCTTTCCCTTAGGTTTTTTAAGACACAAAGCTCACTATTGGGCCTGGGAAAAACACCAATATTGTCGCCAAACTGTAAAGTAGAGATCCAAACCAAGTAGGGTCCAAGTATGGTGTTTAGGCCCAAATAAACCCGAAACCCAACCCTGACAGCCGAAGGAGTGATAAGAACAATGTGCAATTGTGCAGAAAGTAGCAAAAGCAAAGACAAAATACTAAAATTTGAGCATCTTCATTTCATGGCCACGAAAGGGCATTTAGTACAGAGCTATTGTGGGTGTCCTCAGTAGAAAGAAAGAGCTGGATAAAATGGGCTAGCCAGTGAGGCCTCTCATCTAAGTCGTATCAGAAAAGCCCAGTACAACAATATATGCCCATTTGCCCAAATAACATTTCCTACATTTTTCTTCATTTCTTGTTATCTTGTGATTCTTGTCTTTGTTTTCTGCGTTTCAAATCTGAACTGCAAGACATGCAATGATGCCAAATAGTTTCCTACTATAGCTCTCTGAAACTGTGACTAAGACTGTTGGTGATGAGGCTTATGCATATCGATCTCAGTTGCAGTGCCCTGCTCAACTATTATATGTTGTTAAGGAACTGATGGCTGAAGAGACTGAAGCTCTTTTGAAAAAGAGGAAAGAACGTACTTAACTGAGCGTGTTTCAGGAAGAGATTCAGCATCTTCATGAATTCTGTACCACTTTTATAGGGAACCCTTTACTATTGGCAGATCAATTCACGAAGGCCACATTTCCATGATCTCCAATTTAACTGCACACAGAAAGAAGAAGAACCTAGCTAGCTTTCTGAATCGAGCATAGCTTGCATAATGCGTACCACAAAGAGCTACCAGTTACTTGTGTCTTTATCAACATGTTTCGTCATCGTGATGGGTTCACCCATGCATTTTATTGAGAGAGTTTGAGTCGTGATTTTGGATCATGTCGGAATTGACAGCCCTAGAACCACCATCAGTGAGCGCATTAAGATGTGGCGCAAGAGCAGGAGGCATACTCGGGCCATTTCATTGATTGAATTAACCTTACAAATGAGACCTATTTATGATCGAATATAATCGAATGCAGTCATGCACCTTCCAAAGTCAATACTCCACACTGATCGAGTTTATGCCAATATGAAATACCATTTCCCATGTGAGTGACACCATGAGATTTTCTCAGATCCTGCTAGTTGATCATATTCCACGTCTTCTCTTTGTACATGTTGTTTGATTTCCTCATCAAAAATCTAAATTGCACTTCTGGTAATTTCTATCACTAAGTTAATAACCACCGACGTCTTTGCTTCTAAGGTAGAGCCTCTCTGTTCTACATTATTAGCCAAGAAATATGCATAATCATCTTGTAAATTACATGAGATCGATATCATTTACGATTAAAAACATGGGTTTGGAGTATGAGAAAGAATATGACTCCAAGAGATCATTGATTTGCATTGTAAACGAATCTGGGATGTATGATACTGTCGACGCCTTTTTTTCTACTGCATGAAGTTTAATCATGAGAGTTAAGCTAAAGTAAACTTTAAGAAAAAGACTATAACCCAAATTATGCATACAGAGGCAAATTCGACAAGTTCATGTGGTAACGCAAAGTATGAGCTGTGGCTATCATATTCATAGAGATAGTCATTATGATCCATCTTTGGGGTACTAGTTGAATACTCTTTTGGGTTTGTTTATTGCTTTTGTGTGTGTGAAATAGTGCTGTCTTCAAAGGCAAGAAAGCCTTGTGATATTCAATTGTATATATAATTATATATCAAAGCCTAGATGAGCATCGGGTCACAATTATTTATAATCTTTAGGGTTCAACTGTTCAAGGTAATTTAGAGGCATTTTACACTCCATTTTGCAACAATTTGCAAGAAAATGAAGAATTATTGTATTTAGAACTTGTTAAAACAAAGTATGAAGAGTGGAAATGAATAATCACAAGCCATAGTATAATCCACTATTACCTTTTGTTTTCCTCCAAATTTACATGAGTCCCTAAGGGTGGTGTGATTAATGGATCACCTGTTAGTTGGGAGAAAAAAGGGAAGGAAAACAAATACAAGAATACCCCAAACTCAACTACTAAATGGATTTCCAAGAGAAACCCAAATCACCCAAGAAAAGAAAATGGAAAAAAAAGAAAAAAGAAGAGAAAATTTAATATTATGTAAAAAAAGAATATAAAACCCTAGCTCTATACCTTATTTCCCTTAGGGACACCTCACATTTCTTCCAGGACCACCATAGTAAAAATAATTCCCCCAAAAATTGTTAATCCCTCCTTGGATGTCATAGCAATTTGGATGATCTGCCAAAACTTTGAGGTTCGATAATGGGATTAGGCTGTTGTCCCAATCCACAACCTGTAAGTTTCTAAAATAAGAAGCTTTGCCAAAGCCTTCTCCTGCAAAATGACCACTTCCCATTTGTGTTGGAGTGTGAGATCCCGAAGGCCTTGAGTTTACAACTTCTCCACCAAATTGTACCATGCTTGCGTGGTTTTGAAGATGAGTGAACAAGAATGATGGCCAGTATCCAACTAGAACCCCATTCCCAAATTCCAGCCACCAATTTCCATGCTTTGGATCCTACAAAACAATACACTTTTACACTTTAGAATACGTCCTCTTTACTCTCACTCATCTTTGAAAATAATTACTCATCAACAACATTTAGAACGAGATTGTTCATGTTGAAAAGAAGTGTTGAGCGACAAAGTAGTCTAATACGTTAAAAAACTGCGATTAATTAAATTTTATTTATATTACGTTATCATTTAATTAAACTGTTATGTCACTCATCACTGTATTACGTAACAAAATTAGCATTCAAGTAATCTCTGATCTTATCATTCTTATGTATATATAGGATGGAATTAATTGTTACAACTGCAGGGTAATGACTAATGACTATTGATAAACCGTGTAGCTTCAGTGGGAGAGGTATAGCCAAGAAGGCAAGAAGCTCTTTCTATAGTAAAGGAAGGGAACCTGGCAAAGCAGAAAAGCACAAGGGAATTACAGCCTAATATTTTTAAATTTCACCAATGCCTTTGTGCACGCCTGAACAGTGAAAACCTAGGAGTCTAATTGCTTCAACACACATTCATATATGTGTTTTCCTTTCTGGATTTTGTCTGTTATTGTCATTTCCTGTTAGATTTGGTTTTGGGTTGTTGCAGATTTAAGCATAGGCCAAGAGTCCAAGCTCTCAGTGTGAATGTAGCAGAAAACTTAAAAGTTTAATGTCTAGATGTTTACCTTCCAAATCAGTAAGCTAATATCAAACTGTCCACCATTGTAACCAGAAGTTGGAGAAATTGCAGCTCCAATGGCGATTCGACTATTCGTCTGAACAAAACCCGAACACAGCAGATTGTAGCACCCAGTTGCTTGATATGCATCTGACTGAAAATCAACAGTATCTCAAACATCAAGTTTGGTCAATTAACCTTAACAGTAAAGAAATGAGATTTTTTTAGTGACTTACAGTCCAATAAGTGAAGAATCTAGGATAGTTGTCCCCATATAGCTCTGGGCTGACCTGCAGAGAAATTAAATGATATTAGCTTCCATGGCTACTGTACGCAAAAGGAAAAACAGAGCAAGGTAGTTGAGCTGTGATTACTGATTACTACTGCTTTAAATGTGAAATCGCATTTTCTGGTGTGTCCGCAACCATGAAATTGCGCGTTAGAGTGTAGCTTTCATGGACTTAAATTATTCGAATGGACCTAAAGAAGAAAGAAACAGATAAATTTTACGAGGTAAACTTCAGCCGTACCTGCCAACCAGCTTCAATGGTGTTGAGATCGTTGCCAAATGAACCAGAAATAACCCACATTTGAGATAAGCTGAATTCATATTGATTCACAACCTTTGGCGCCCAGACATTGATGCTTGCTTTTGCTCCATAGTATTGATCTCCACTCACATACCCAACCGCATGCTGTAACCAAATGATAGTAAAAACCCAGAATTAATATAGTAGAAGAAGAATGAAAGTCTGCAGCATGTATGGAAATTCATGCTACTTGTTTAAGAAAATTAAAATTAAAATCAAGTTGTGTGTCAATTTCAGAGTTCAAACCAGAAGAAAACAAAACTAAAGTGGTGGACAAAAAAAGCAGTAAAATCACTGACTTTGTTCCCATGGATATAAAAGAAAGAAGATGACTTAACAATGAACATTAGTAAAGCAGTTTTCTGTACCTACACTCTTCCATTCTCATTTCTTTAATAAGTTCTAAATTGACTGAAATGCATTATATGATTGTGACCCTTCCCAGAAAACTTCCAAGATTTTTTTTCTGCTACATGTTTGTGACTTTGTACATTCATTACTATGTACTATGTTCTAACCTCATGGCCATTGCTAGATGAATCTCTTCGAACATGCCTTGGTGATTTTCTTCCGTATCGTCGAACCGAGCTAGCTCTGAGCACGTCTTGCTCTCTTGTTCTTCGAATCGGAATTGTTCCATCTGGGCATATATTACCTGATAAGCTCCATAGCTGAAAATTTGCATGGATCATGCTAGTGGGGTTAAGCCCTTTTGGTCTCTCCGGTGGATCCTGCAAATTCAAAGTAGAAAGATAAATTCAATCTTCCTGCACTTTTTAAGCTTGGAAGATTAACAAATTTGAAGAAAGCTCCGGGTTATATACCAATGGCTTCTGTCCTTTCAATCGAGGATGATCAAAAGCAGGTTGCTGATGAGAGTGAACACAATCTATGAGATCACCATCTGGACTCTGCGCCATTAACAAACAGATAGCACAATTCAAGAACAGAGTAAAACAGAGCAGGAACATAGCCAGAAACAGAGCAAGAACAAAGGAATTAAGTGAGGGTGAAAATCATGCCTGAAATGACTTGAGGGCAGGCTTGTTGATTCTTCTGAGACGAGCCTTCATGTTCTTCAACTTCTTTAACTGTTGCTCGGGATTGAAAGTCTGATTGGCCATTTCGGAGGCGTGGACTACTTGACATATTGAAGAAGAAACAAGAAGGAAGCAAACAAGAAGAGGAATGATTGGGGAGGAAATCATAGACCAGCTGCTAGAAGCCATGGCTGCTGTGAAATTTTCTTGTCCTGTTTCTTGTGTTGAATCCCTTTGTTGTTTACGTTGATGTGGTAATTGTCTTCTTGTGTCATCAAAATAACACAATCTATTGCTCTTCCAACACACGACGACCATTCTAAGAAACCCCAACACTCCCTCCCTCACCATTTTCAAGGATTTTGAGCCCCAGAATAAGAGAAAATTTGCCTTCTATTCTATTCTAAGAGCCTTCTTGGGGTTTATGCTCTGAGAATTTGAGCTTCCGAGCACGACGTGATTAAAATAACGAGAAGAGGCAAATGGGAGATAGCAGGTTGT
>BATV01084699.1:0-19411 GCA_000512025.1 Fragaria nipponica
AAGAACAATTTAATTCAGCAGCTTGGTGCAAAACCTCAATGAGGGAAAAAGCACCAAGCAAGATTATTTCATTAATCTTCAAAAACTTTACAAGAAGTAATTCTCACACAACTACTAATTCTTGTATCTATTTTTGACTCTCACTTCTCACATAAGTGATTCATGTAACTCTACAAAGAGAAACTGAACAAACTCACTTAGACTTACAACACACTCAGCTTTCTCTAGTTCTTACACACAACTAGATTTCAGGGCATAAACCGAAGACTTAAACACTCTTAGTTTACTGTCAGCTGATTCTTTCACAATCAGTAATCCTTGGTTCTTTGACACAACCAGTCGACTAAGTCCTGCAATGCAGTCAGCCTTTTTCTTCTCACCACAAGATCTCAGTACTCACAATCTCAAATGCAACTTGTATGCAAGTAAGATAGAAAGTCTTAGTCTTTGGAATAACACACTCAAGCAGTTTACAAATTGATCATACACAATATTAACTCCACGTCTCCACAAACAAGAACTCTAATCAATCACAAAAAGCTTGATTTTCACATACCACAACAGAAGCAATTTATAGAGGTTGACACTCCCCCTCAACTAATGCAATTCAATGAGAAGATCAATTTTCGTTTCAGGAAAGATGCAGTCAGTTCACTGTTATCTTGCACTTTCCAAAAACACATGAACTAGTTTCATGCTATAACATAGCAAATAAAACTTCAACAAATCAAAGTTCACAGATAACAATCATTATGTTCATGCATATGAAAGATCAAATATATTTAAACTTCCAAAGATTATGCAGATAACAATTCTAAGGTACCAGATTTGGAAAGCACCAAATCAGATATTCTAAAGTTAATCAAGATTCTGCAAACAAATACCTTAATATATCTGATAAGGAAAAACCTAGATACAAGTCTTTTCACCAAAATTTTCTCAATCCAAATGAATGAGTAATAAAGAAATTAACGTACCATATCTGAGAAGGTTGACAAAACATTACCTTGTGATCCATGATTGGAGCTCAAAATACCTCTTCCTTGATCTCTTCCTTTCCTAGAAGCATTAGGAGATCTTAGTGTTGAATAGGAATAGCCAATATACTAACAGAAGGTTTGGTTTTGTTCTGGCTAATTCCTTGGCATGGTCAAGAAGCTGCTAGTGAGGTTTTTTTTATTTTTTACTTTTTAAATTTTTTTTATCACAACCTCCCACTTACTAAAGGAAGACTATGTCACGAGACCAAATAGTATTGGGAGTGAGTTTTTTTAGTGTTTTTTTTTTTTTTCATTTTTTCAATTATTTTTTATATTTATAAATATTTTGTTGCATCTTATCTTTTCTTTAAAAACTTTTTATTAAATAACTCACACATCTTACATATGTCAATGAGATTTGAATCCATGACCTCAAAGTTGTACCAGGCACGGCTCACCGACAAAAATGGTGTTTTACAACACAATTTTAATCTTTTTTAGGCTTTTATAATTTATGTTCATGTGATCCATCGCATAGGTATCTAAGTTATGTGATCCAAGTCCCCTGTCCATGTGTTCTGTGTCTTACACCCCTGTTAAAGTTTGTTGCATCTTACCTATTTCATGGTTTATGTTGATAAGAGATAGCTCAATTTTTAATAGCTATTTGGGCGGGATATGCTTACGTAATATTATATGTTTTAATGGATTCACCCTGCTTCCTTTCAAAAGAAGAAAAAAACAAAAATATTAATTGATTTTAAAATAAACAATAATCTTATTTTTATATCTTTTTAGTTGCTGAAGTTGAGACAAAAATAGTTAAAATACCATCAAGTTGAGGACCCCTTAGTTTAAGACTTCTCTGTTTCACTCTCTTTCCAGATCTCGACCATCTTTGAAAATTTTCATCCAAATTAAAAATTATTAAGATTCATAAATGTGATTTACCTATTATAAACTTGAATAATTTATATTTGACAGATTTAGATCATCTATTGATTTGATCTAGTTTGATTCTTTAATGATAACTAATTTGGTTCAAAATTTGTAGAATTGATCTACTTATATAAAACTACAAACTAAACGGCTGAAATGACAAAAAATAATCAAAAATAGGTGTAATAAACCATTTATTAAGAACTGCTCAACTAGTATTCAACCTAACGATACCGATTGGATCTCCCCTCCGTACTTCAGGCATGAATATGAGAAGGGTAGTGAATAAATAATAGATTCACCTATAGAAACACTGCACTTTCGTATTGAAACTTTCGGGGATTCGTATTGAATAAATAATAGAAAATTTCACTAAAGTCACTTTCTCAACATTTTTTGTAACACAAGTCCACCTTAATATTTTTATCCATATAAGTCCACTTTTAAGCCTAAATCTGTCATTTTACTTTTATGATGTTCTTAAAATACCCTCATTCCCTACAAATCCCTTCTCTCACACGAATCCTTCACTTTCCTCTCTCTCTCTCTCTGGCTCATCGTCTTCCTCCTCCCTCTCTTCTCCGATCTCGAATCTCCGGCCATGGCGGCGTCTCAGGCCAACACCGATTCGATGACGATGGCGCTGCTTCGACCTCGACGTCGCCAAAACGACGATGAAGCCTTGACCTCGACCTCGACTCCGCCGGCTCGACGACGGCGCCTCGACCTCGAAGTCGCCGGATCGACGACGTGCCTCGACCTCGAAGTCGCCGGATCGTCTCTTGCGTCCAATTCCATCGATAACAACTTCTGATTTGACCTCGACGGGATCTCTGAAACCAGATGGCTCGATGGCTCGTCTGGTCCTTGATGGCTATGATTGCCTTCTGCCGGCTTCGAAGATGTCGCCTCAGATGGCTCCAATCGATGAAGATCGACGACGAGAAGTAGCAGATCTGGTTAACGACCTAAAGATCTAGACCTCCGATTGAAAATGACTGTTCTAGTAAAATTCTTAGTGTAAATTTGCTACAGTTTCTTTCTTTGGTTTTGAGAAAATGTAAACAAAGATTAGGATGATGTTTTCTGTTAATTTGATAGTGAGTGTGAGAAATCATGCACATAATCATGTTTTGATAACGTTTGAGAAAATGTAAACAAAGATTAGGATGATGTTTTCTGTTAATTTGATAGTGATCAGTGTGAGAAATCATGCACAGAATCATGTTCTGATAATGTAGGAGATGAATGAAACGAGATTCATAAGTATGTTTCGGCCTCCTTGTATGATAGTATATTTTGAACAATGCGATAGTACATTTTCGTCATTGTGATAGTATATTTTCCCCACTGTGATTGTCTATTTTTGACACATTGGTAATAGCTTTCATTATGCTTGATAGTAGATTTTGTTGCCGAAAACATTAGCTATTGGTTTTGTTTGGAGGTAATAGTTTTTGTTGATGGTGGTAGTAGTTTTTGTTACTTGCGGTAGTAGTTTTTGTTGCTGGCGACAATATCTTTTGTGACTTTCGTCAGAGGTCATTGGAAATCTCACTGTAGTAGCTTTTGTAGCTGGGGGTAGTAGCTTTTATAGTTGGTGACAGTAGTTTTTTTTGTTGGTGACAGTAGCTTTTGTTCTGCTTGGTAGTAGTTTTTCAAATGCTCGGTAGTATCTTTTATAGTTGGTGACAATAGTTTTTTTTGTTGGTGACAGTAGCTTTTGTTCTACCTTGTAGTAGTTTTTCATATGCTCGGTAGTATCTTTTATAGCTGGTGATAATAGCTTTTTTTGTTGGTGACGGTAGCTTTTCATATGCTCGGTAGTATCTTTTATAGCTGGTGACAATATCTTTTGTGACTTCGTCGGAGGTCATCGGAATCTCAGCACAGTAGCTTTTGTAGTTAGTGGTAGTAGCTTTTGTAGCTGGTGGTAGTAGCTTTTGTTATGTTAGGTAGTATTTTTTGTTTACCAGCATAGTAGCTTTTGTAGCTGGTGGTAGTAGCTTTTGTTATGCTCGGTAGTATTTTTTGTTGCTGGCGATAGTATCTTTTGTGACCTCGCCAGAGGTTGTCGGAAATCTCACCATAGGTCCATAGTAGCTTTTATAGTCGGTGGTAGTAGCTTTTATAGCCTGTGGTGGTAGTTTTTGTTGCTGGTGATAGTATCTTTTGCAATCGTCGGTAACATTGTCGGAGGTCGGCAGGAAACTTTGTCGGAGGTCGGCGGGAAACTTTGTCGGCGGTCGGCTAGAAACTTTGTCGGAGATCGGCCGGAGACCTGCCGGAGACCTGCCGGAGGTCGGCCGGAGATCTCGCCTGAGGTTGGCCGGAGATGATAGTAGGTGTTGACTTTTTACATTAGTGGCATTTTTGTAAATATAAAAGATATAATCTTTTTTTTTTGGGTTGGATGACAGTCTGTAATTATGTTGAACTTTAATACCTAATCCAAAACCTTATTTAAGCTTGGGTGGACTTATGTGGGTAAAAATGTTAGGGTGGACCTATGAGGAAAAAATATCTCAAAGTGGACTTATATGTAATTGGTCCAATAAATAATAGATTCGTATCTCTCGAAAATGATCTAAGCCAGAGCATAACTTTCGGGGATTCGACTCATTCGAGTAACCAGAAGAAATGGATTGGGGTTTTATTCACAAAGTTTGGGACAAGTGGGCTTCTCTCTGTGTTGGCTCTTCAGGTTTATCCTTGTCCCTGTCTCTATCTCTGTCTCTGTCTCTGTCTTTGTTTGTAACTTCTGTTCTTGATGCATTGACAATTGGGTGTATAGGTCGCCCACTAAAAGCTGCTATACTCATCAACTATGATCCAACTGGACCGTCTCGCCTCTTGTCTACCATGTAAGTCCCATTCCCGTTTTGCTTTTTTTTTTCTTTTTTGTTTAGGGGGGATTCCATTTGGTAGGTTTGGGGAAATTTCATTTTGTTTGAACAAAATTGCACAATGTGGTTTGATAAAGGTTATGGCTTGATGGTATTGACGAGTAGAGGATTGTGGGTATTCCTCCAAAATGAAAGCTTTGATGGTTGTGTAGCATATGGAAGTACTGTGATTTGCGTATTAGTGGTAATGTTCAGTTCAATCATTGTTACTTTTCGAGTACACCACAATTCAATCATGATATTTTCAGTTGTCTGGCGATGCCGGAATGAAAATTGGACTGTTCATGGATTTGTAGAAATACAAGAATAAAAATAGAAGTTGTGTTGTGGCGGGTTAGGCAATGTGCTAGACTAGATTGGTTCTATTGATGCGAATGTTTGATTCTTTAATGGCGGAATTGCTTTAGTAAGTATGCCAAGTAGCTTGAGCAGCAGTTGACTATAAGCAGTGCCGTTTTTATTTTCTTTTCTTTTTTGCATGGGAATAATAAGCTTAGCTTCTGATGACTTTGATAAGTTGATGACTGGTTCACTTAGCCGTGTCTTTGGGTGGTCAAGAAAGCTGATGGCCTAGGTTGTGACCTCCATAGCCCTTCTATGGTCTCCCAAACCCAGTCTTGCCTTTCTGATAAAAGAATATATTGGGTCAGTTGTTTTGAAAGATCATGTTGGAAGATCATTGCTTTGGTTATTCTATGCTAAGGATATGGATTAACAGAAGGTGCAAAATTCAGCTGAGTCTGTTCTATCGTGCTCTCTGAATGTGAGTGACATGCTATATTTATCAATAGCTTACAAGTGATATTTATCAATAGCTCACAAGTGATTAGGAGCCATTCTGAGTCCAGTGTAACTTTTACTAAAATTGTTTTTCTCCTCTTTCTTCCTGATATCAGCATGGTTTCCAACTACCTTCTTGAATGCTTCATATCCTCTCCAACAACCTTAAAGGTTTTACTTTTCAAAATATTTGCTTTTATGATACTGAGAAACAAATAATACTATCAAAAGCTTTTGAGTTTAGATTCTTGTGGTCTTTTTATGAAAAAATCATAATTGGATACACTTTTGGACCTCTCCAATGCTGTAAAATTTTGTAGTTGAATCAAGAGAGTTATTAACTTGGTCATAGTTCCGTCTGAATCATTAAGAACTCAATATCTGCGCACTTTCTTAAACTTGGTTTATATAGTCTGGTTGAATGCTGGTCTCAGTTAGCTGAATCTTATTGAAATCTTCTAGCAGCTGGCTCATATGTTTTTGAGACAGTTATTCAAATTCTGATCCTTATCTTGTTAATAGTTTTAAAGATTCACTGCCTGTTGTCATTTTGCCCAAGTCTAGTCAATCGATGAATCTGGTCTAATCATATTCAAGCTTGTGGGAAATATAGTTGGGAAATTTAGTTCGGTGGATTAGTGGCTCTTCTGGTTGTACCGTTGTAGAAGCTATTCCACAGTGCCATTCATATCAAATGCGGAAAGACCGCTACAGTCATTTACAAGGTGAGAAGATCTGCAAAAAGCTTTGCATCCTACAATCATGATGGGTGGGTCTTTTTGGATTATACATTGGAAAAAACATAAATAAAAGGGTTGGAGTTAGATGGAGGAAATGAATGTGGGGCTGTCTGAGAGATCGGCAGATTTTCTAGTATTATAAATGGAAAAGAGGGACATATTTGGTGATTGGGGGTCTGTGGCATGGTGACCCCTAGCCACCTTGAATTTTCTTTTCTTGAACTAGTGAAGATCTGTCCGTTGGGAGGGAAATCTAAAATTGATGATGATACAATTTTCATTGTAAAGGATGATGAACAGAAGTGAGCCTATTTAACTACGATTTTAGAAAGATTTTGTTTGTGATCAGAATACATCTAACTGCCCTTTGGTAGGAATTAGTGGAGAGGTTGGCAGCAGAAAAGTTGTGGGGGAGGGAGTTGACCTATAAAGGACTTGGGGATTTCCATTGCATGGTAATCTAGGTTTGCCTACCCACTTATTACTTGTCTTTATTCTGAATCCTCAGAGCATGGAGAAGACCACGAGATCACCTTCTGGGTGGTAGAAATTTATAATCTGAACATAGAAATTGAGGAGTATAGCAGATTTTTGAGATAATAACAAAGCAGTCATCTTTTCCTTTTGATCAGTAGGAAAAAGCACTCCAGCGATTTTACAAGGTCCAAATATAAAGCCTTTCAAGATGTTTGTTTTTCTATTTTTAATGTTGGTTGTCGTGACTCTGCTTAAGCGATTTGGCACATGCTGCCTAACAAACTTGTTTTCTTAAATTTGAAATGCTTATACAAAGAGCTTAGATCACCTTTCTAGACAGATTCAGGGGTTATGAAGTTGCTAACCAACTTTTGGAGAAACATTGACTGCCCAAATCAATCGATGCAATGACTAGTGTTCACTCTCCTATAAAGTGGCAAATGAACTTTCTAAAATAGAAGCCTTATTCTGTTCTTGCGGAGGCCTCAAAAGTTTGTGCTCTGTAGCCCTCGTCCTTTTCTAATCCTCTTACACTTGCTCACAATTGTTTTCTAACTTCCAGCTATTTTATCTTAAAATAATTATATAGAAACTACACTGCAGAATAATCTAGTTTCTTTCAGTAACATTGAAATTCTCCACAGATAATTAAAGATTGTGTGTTAGTGTTTTTTTTCTCAAGAAATGATATTAACATTCTGACGAGTCTGTAATGTTCTTCCCCGCAAAGGTGAGTGCTATGCTACATGTAATGATCTTGTGACAGAGTTGGCATTGTAAATTCAGGTTGTCTCACTTCTGCATCTTAGCTTTGAGAAAATTGTTTTCTCCTCCCTTAAATCAAGATATCAATGTAGTTTTAAACTAGCTTGCTCAATTGCTTCCTATTCCACCCAACCCAATTTAGGTTTAATCTTTGAGAAATATCCATCGTGTGCTCTTAAGAGAATAATTATACTAGTACGTATTTTGAAATTATGCCTTTGGTATCCTATTTGAACCATTCAATTGATCAGACACTAATTTCTCTTGCAAAGTTGTAGATCAGAATGCAATTACATCTTTTTGCTCCCTCTCAAACTTGCTTTTATTTATTCATATATTTATTGATTTTTTTAATTTTTATGTTGGTTCGTCTACCTGCCTCCGTATTAAATCTTCCACTTTCGGTCATATGAATTTGAATTAGTTGTCTGAACTCTATTAGAGGTGGTAGCTAAATCAGTTAATACTTTTATGTGTATTGCTTGTTATAACATCGCCCCTACTTTATGGAGATGAATTATCTCCAAGATACTCAGGCTTAACTGTATTTGTTAAATTTTGTTTACATATTGATTAATAGAAGACAAAGAGTGATTACGAAAAAGAATGAATGTAGTGGATAAGAAATCCACTAAATTTAGGACTGAGTTGGTTAACTTAATTTTCATCCATTGAAATGTTGAAAGCTGCCATACTGATCAACTGTGACCCAACTGCACTGTCTCAGTTGTAATCTACTATTGAAGTCAGATTTAGATCATCACTAGCATTTGGTAATGTATTCATCTACCTATACTAAAATAACATAATTACAGTGAAAGAGATTATTGCTTGAGGATAGGTAAAACTAGAGATCTTGGAATCTTTCACGAGTCAATCATGTTAGTTCTTTGGTAACCAAGCTGATGAAGAAATTATTACCACAGTGTTTTTGTGATGCATCTATATCACCGCTCAAATTTAAACATATGCTTGTATAGCAGCAGTAGCAGCAGAGTTTTGACATTTGAGTTTCTGTCATTCAGCAATGTTGAATGCAGAAGTGTCAATTCGCTGAGTTATTTCATTTTAAAAAGTCATTTCTTGTGTCTTTTCCACTATTAGGTTTATTTTCTGGTCTTTGTTTTGTATCCTTTATATCTTCACGTCCTTGGTCCAGTGGCTAGGCTACAGCTACACATTGTGGAAGACATTCTAACTTTGAAATGTAGCATTTCATATTTTTATATGTTTGATAGCTGTGCAACTAGTCATCTAAACCTATCCAACAAGAGCTGAGCCAAGTGAAGTATGGACCAAAATTAGATTTAGAAACATAGGAGACTGGGCTTTGTATCAATATTCATTCTACTTTGCTTTTTTGTCAATATTTTTGCACTCAGCTTAACATATCATGTTTTGAACAAAGTTCTTCTCTCAGAAAAAATGATTGGGGGAAATCACCTTTGCATTTTTTATTGCTTTCTGAATTCTCGGTTAGTTTAAAAGCAAAGTTTTCCTTAAAGGTGTCATCTTGATCATTTTGTTTTGTATGAAGCACTATACCTGAAGATTAATTGTACCTCTGCAGCGTCGAACAAGAAGGCATTAAAGTGACTCCTATTGAATTGAGCCAATTCATCGACTTCATCAAATGCGACAACCACCGCACAGAGAGCTTCATTATTGGGCCCAACCAATGTAAGTTTTGTCTTGTCAGTTTATAGTATCTGCAAGATGTCCTCTATAACTGGTATAAACTTATAGTGCTTTGTGATCTTCAATTATGGTGAAGTTAACTGGATCTTGTGTCATGGGCAGATGTTGTCACATCAATTCACGAGAATTGGTTCTGTGCAAGGTGCATGAACACATCAAAACCAGCTGGTGAAGGGGCTATTGTTATGCAGACAGCAACATTTTTCTTGGTTGCACTGTAAGCCACACCATCTGTCTATAAGCACTGAAATGTGATTTATGATGCAATTGTGAATTGTCTATTACAGAGGAAATTCAAATGATACATCCATTATCAGTCATTTGTATTATGCTGGTGAACCGTGACTCATTCGTGCAGATATGATGGCTCTATTGGCTCAGCTTCTCGTGCTATGTTTGCTGTTGATCAGTTTGTGTGGCAATTAAATCGACGAAACCTGTAACCTTGCCAAATACAGCTGTACGTTTTTACTTTCCTATTCTCTGGCACCATGATTTTGTTTTTATGAACTAATCTATTCTTAATGCTTTACTTGGCACTATAGTATTGCAACAGGTATAGTATTAATGAAGAGTTCTTTAGCATTAATGAGCCATTTGTTGATTAGTAGGTGAAATTTAAAACTTCACATGAGTTTTGTTTTTCCTGCGTTCATATTATACCGGTCCTTATTCTGGAAGTTGCAAAATGATTGGGCATTGCTTCAACAAAATCCAAAACAGTTGCCACTTAAAACAAATTAGGCTGTGAATGCATCTGTGGTTTTGAAAATTTAAAAAGTTGATGGTGCCATCACTGCCATGATCATATGTCATCATTTCTAAGTTCTACCCTTTTTTAGTGATTACAAGTAAAGTCTGCATAAGTATTAAGCGGCTGAAATTATGCTTGTAATGGAAGCTCAAAATTTGTATAACCTGAAAGACTTGTTGTCTTTTGTCTTAAGTGAAAAGATAAAGATCTAATGGGGCGGGAAGAAGGCTAAAATTCTATGAGGATGGTTTGGTTGTATTTGGGTCATTTGACTAGACAGAATCAGAGAGATATTTTAGTACAAGGTTGAGACTGAGTCTGACCAAGAGCATTCATGGGACAAATTAAGATTCGGAGTTCTCTGTTAACATAATAAATATTTCTGAGATCAGAGATTTCTCTTCCACAGCTATTCATAGGGACTGGAATGTGACAGGCTGGTGGCAGCTTACTAAATTGTCTAGAATTGAAGTTTTTCTTGTTTGGTTTCTTGCCTCTAGTTTCCCCAAGTCTTCTTTTCATGTGGATGTGTTGTTCGCTCTTTGAAAATTCTCTTTATTCTAAGCACTAAAATCCTGTTTCTTTTCAACAACAACATTATTGTAGTTTTTTTGGCTACTGCTATAATTATAAGGTTGCTTGACATGCTCCTTTTTTTAAGTGGCAACACATTTGATTTGAATCAAATGGTCTACCCTGGATGTCCCATTGTCTTGTTTTTTTGCTGCTGATCTAACACCTACCCGAAATTTAGCATATATAGGATTTGCATGCCTTCAAGAATACTAAATCAATGTTAAATTGTTAAACTGATTTGGTAGGCTGGCCATAGGATATATAATTCCTTAATATATTTTATGGTCAATTATTACATCCTTGGGGTTTCTTGAAACATTGCATTATGCTTTAGGAGATGAGAAAGGATTTCTTATTCATCTTTTAGATTTCCTACAAAATCTGTTCTTTTGCATTTTCATGTGTGCAGTCTCGACACCAAGACAAGTGTTATGTGATTCTTAATGCTTAACATCTCCTTGCATGTAGTTTTACTGCATCCTACTACTGTTTGACCATAGGCCATTGTTACTTCCACGCTTATGAATCCCCGCCTGGACCATTACCTATGGAGTTTGCACAAAAAAGACTGATTTTGTATATGCTTGGGATCTAGTGTGTTGTGCAGATTCATGCAAATTTTATTGCTATTTTGGTCAGTTGTTTGTTTTATGGTTGTAGAATGTAGAATGACTAATGTTTTTGTAACGAGTCATTCTGCTTGCATGGATTTTCCACTTGGGCAGCCACAAAAGCCAATTGAGCCATTTTAGAGACTAAGCAATAAGTTTTTGCTATAAATACAAATCCGCACAATCCAAGTGATGGCACCTCTTTGTTTTTTAGGGAATGCAACAGTTTGATAAATGCTTAGGCAGAAGTACATTCAAATTGGATAGCCTCCTTTATATATTAGGAGGTTCCAACAAGTACAAAGATTGACCAAAGTTGTGGCAAGCATAACTAAAAACCCGGTTTGATGGGCGGTAAGATGGGCAACTCGGTTTGCTGTTTGTCGAACATGGCTAAAAGCTATAACTGAAGCAGCTTTTATGTCCTTTACTAAAAACCCCAACTCAGACCATTGAGACCAATATGGGGGAAGCAGCTTCAACAGCTAAACCCACTCTAAAACAATCGTTCTATTTGGAGGTGGTGAAATTGCGTAGATCTAGCTAAGTTGAGCAAGAAGTTCTGCATGATTTACCGAAGTTATATCATCTTGTGAATGGAGAAGACCAGCCACAAAGTTACCTTCGTGATCACGAAAAACACCACCTGATCCCGCTCTGTCAGTTTGTGAATCAAAGGCTGCATCTACGTTCAGTTTGATTATCCCTACCTCCTGGTTTACGCACATCAACACACTTCGTCTTTCACCTCCCACCTACCCATAATTAGAGCAACTGTTTGCATTTGGGTCTTGCACACCGTATCATCTATTCATCCATAACACTAACCTTACCTGATAATAGTGAACTGGCCTCTTCTCTCCGGTGCCCAACTCCACCTGTCCTCATGATCTCGAGTGCTTAGGGGTATCTCCAGGGGTCCATCCCATATGGAAGTGGGTTAACCATTCACAATCTTGACACATCTACCGGAGTTTGAGATGTTCATACGTTGCCAACATTTGGTGAATGATCCTATTCAATTGTTCTAATGATGAGTACTCACTCCCCTATGAACCGACACATGAACTAAATAGAGGCCTTATTCTGTAGGGGTCAAACATTCCAGACCAAGAGACTCAAATTTGTGCTCACTGCTTACTGTCATTTCGCTTTCGTTATAGTTTATAGAGTTTATTCGAGCATACCTTGATTACCTCAAAGGCTTAAACAACTATCATTTTAAGCCTCAGTTTCATAATTCTAGGAATTAATATGCCTGAACCTGTATGATCTTTTACACATCTATCATCTTCCAACCTTTGTAATTTTGTTCTTCTGAAAATAGGATTTAGAAACTATTATGCTGCACAAATAGATTATGGTTTGGACGTTTGGTATTGATATCCTCCTCTGAGAATTTGGGTTAGTAAGTTAGTAACCGATCGGTAGAGTAGTTTACTGTAGATCTCCATGTTGTTGAATTAGTTTGGCTGAAAAAAATTTCAAGAGCTGGAAAAAGAAAAATGAAGTACCTGTGTTCTTAAAATCCAAACGCCAAAGGAAAATGAAGTTGACATTGGCAATGCAACATGAACGTGCACGGTTGGATCAAGATGCAAGGGCCATGTTTCAAATGCAATTTGTTGATGATGTATCTATGTGAGTTTGAAGTTCCTTGCATTCTCTAAAGCTAAAATGCAAGCAACTATGTAAATGAGCAGTTGGGTGAGTTAGTTCATGATGTCATTATTTCAACTCTAGTGGAGAGAAAAATCTCTTCTGCTTTTTTTGTGTGGTCACACTCTAGAGACACCTTGTATATGTGGGTATGCATCAAATCTGTCTATGAGCTCTAGAGGCTGGTTCTATCAAAAGTTATCTATTAAGAAGCTCTAAGTTTTGTGATCATCTTTTCTTTGATTTGAAGTAGGGATTGCCTATTTGAGGTTTATCATACACTTTTGAGTTTTGACGGCATAATTCCCCAAGCATCAGGGTTTTAAACTATGCCTACCGATGAACATATCCTAGTTCAGCAACGTGATGATTTCAAAGGTACAGATGATGCTGCAGATAAAACCAAGTTCAAAGAAATTAAATTTATTGAGGAACAATTAATAAGTAGCTTCATCATTACACGGGAAAGTATACAACCTTTAAGTTGTCTACATCTTTCATGTATATAAACTTTATCTTCTGTATTGAACATACAAGAAACTAGCTTGAACCAAATTCCTTGTTTTTGCAGGTAGGATTGCAAGGGTAAGGACAATCAATCTTTTTTGATGGACTTCGGTTGTAATACCAGTCTCCGACTGCCTTCGCAATTGTCTGCATCATACATTATAGATAACAATAAGATCAGTAGTTTTTTATTTTTGGAACTTGTGATGGTAATTGATTGATAATCACACCAATAGTTGGGATTTTAGTTGAATATTTGATTGTCTTACCGTCTTGCCGACAACCGGGGAGTCAGCCGCCAACCATGTCTCTTGTGTTCCGATTTGGCAGTGAGCATAGCAAGAGTCTATGAATGCTCCATGAGATGGAGAGGTGAGACCACCATTGAGTACATTTAAGAAAGTTGTCCTATAATCTGAAACAATAACAAAAAAGACAACCAAAGTTATCCAGCAGAACGTTTTGTTACAGTTCAAAAAGAAAAAAGAAACAATAAAAGCTTTGCTTGGTTGGTCGGACTAAGGACTTGAGACAAACATGGAAGTGATGGAACCAAAAAGTTCAAGCTTTTCATAGGAATTCCAGGAGAGTTGCAATATTTACCTTGCATGGTTTGAATTTGTGCAGGTGAGCAGTTCTTTATACCCATCTTGCAGCTTTTCCATGAGCCTTTAGGATCAGCAGCGCTTGGTGCCAAAATATTCTTTATCTGAATTGAGTATCGATACAAGGAAGAGTGAGAGAAAATGCATATGCAATTTTTTTTTTTTGTGTGTGGATGATGCAAAATATTATTTGAATCTGGATAAAGAAAGGAAAAGGGGCGGAAGTGGACATGATTGATATAACTCTCCTTTCTGGTAATAGTTGTGAACAATATCTCAATGCATCATACTTATGAGTATGACAACATCTATAAATTGATTAAATTCAATCAATTATCTTTCAAACATTTAAGCAATACTCCAACTACATACTGGAGTATGACTAAACTTTTCCATGCCAACTAGTTTTCATGCACACATGAAACGAATCTGAAACACTTTTTAGAAAAGAAAAGGAACCAAGGTTGGAGACAATACATAATAATGGAAAGTGGGGATATGCAATGAAGGATCAGGATAAGTTACCTGCCACGAATCATAAGCAGCATTTACCAAAAAAATAGGGGTCCGGAGTGTCGGTACCACATTTTGTGGGAAGAAGCACTGCAATATTTTGAAGTAGTATCAAAATTGAGAAGTAAATAGAGATGAGTATGATTGTACGAATTTTTAGCACTTACCAATCCTGGACTCAATCTTGAAGTGCATGATGCAGGTAAATGCTTTGCTGAACCCTGCACAAAATATATACAATCAGAACACACCAAGCTAATGCTATCACATGCACAAAGTGAAGGCCTGACAGAGATATATTACATGTAGTGCAACCACTTGACTGTAAAAAGCTTCAATTTCTTGTGATCCAGAAATACTCTTCCTGTTTAGTCAATATGAGGCATCAGCAACGATGAAATCAGTTCATAAATATCTCAAGATTAGAAGATATTATACGATGCTTACGCATTGATGAAGTAACCAGCATCCGCAAGGCATTTCACATTAGTTCCAGCGGGCAAGAGAGAACGGAAGTTTTCACATTGAAGAATAGAAGCCAATCCTCCAGCTGAACAACCAGAGAGTAGAGCCTGTAATCCCAATGAGCACTCATAAGCAATCATAAAGGACGACGCGAAAAACACAAAAGAGGAGATAAAGTCCAAAGGACTTGGCAATACATTTTTAGCATTCATCATTCCTTTTGCTAATAGATCATCAATGACAGCACGAAAAACCCTTCCTCCTCTGAAGTGAAGATTTGTAGCCTGGTGAAGATATATAGTTAATCAAACACCAACTTCAGAATCTTTTATGGCAGTATATAACTTGCCTTGCTAACTAAAATTGAGTTAACTTACTGGGTTTACTGCTTCCACATCACCGGTGAATGATGAGCCATCACAGTACCTAACCTTGATTCTGTTCCAGTTGTAGAAGTCTAGCATAAGAAAAGTCCAAACTCTACTGTAAGAACTAAGAACTTCGACGAAACTTGTTTCAACATATGGGAGCTATGATGATTAGCTACGGAGTCATTTTTAGGATATGCATCTTTAAACAAAATATGAAGATTAGCCAAAACTTTTTTAAAAGTAAGTTGAATTATGAGATGCAAAGGTAAAAAAACAAAAAACAAAAAATTACCTGGATTCAAAGTTTCCTTTTTACCAAGAACCCCAGAAAAAGATATTGTCTTCTCCATATGTTTGGATGAACCTCTGAAGTTTTTCGTCCGCTCAACGCAACTCTCAACATCCTTGCACCATCCTCCTCCCTAAGAACCAATTATCAATATAGACAAGTTTCCATCAATTTAAAAGTTCTTATAAGTTCTATCAGTTTACTAAGCTAATGACTTGTTGATCGCTTGATCCAATATCATTTTCTTCTCATATGATCTCTAAGACCATTAACAGAACAATCCCACCCCATATCTTACTTTTTAATTTGAAAGCAGTTTAGAAGGACAATAAAATATACCTCAATATGAACCAACCAATTGTTAATCCCTGCACCAAATCCCTTGTCAAAGTGGTATGCCGGTGGACTCCCATCTAAACAAACTGTAAGGTATATCAAAAATAGGAATTAGGACAGTGTAAAACTCAGATTCAAAAGAAAATCTAAACAAACTGTAACGTCTATCAAAAATAGGAATTCGGACAGTAAAAAATTCAAATTCAAAAGAAATTCATATAGGAGAAATGAAATTGTGGAAAAAGACTTGATTTTTCTCACCAGCTCCTTTGGCAACTGCACTCTGGACCAAAGTGAGTTCCACAGGATGGCTTTCAGCTTTTAGAAATATGAGTAAACATACCAGAGGACTTAACCACTGGCCTATTCTGGCAGAGGCCATTCTGCAGATATAAGTATTAAGCATCTTAGTATACAAAGACCAACAAAAAGAAAAAAGAAAACAGAGAAAGCAGAGCATTTCAAAGCAGGATTGTAGTAACTCTGCAGTCATGTCAAGTATGATTAATAAGAGCTTCTTCTCTAAGCAAATTATCAACTCTGGAATCATGAACACAAGACAAGGAACAAAAAGAAAAGAATCTAATACCAATCCTCACATTAAGCTGATTCTTGATTCAAATGTTATTGTCAGCACACAAAGAATAAACACAAACTCAATCAAAAAATCAGAACAAGCTCATTATTCCTACAAACCAAACCAACAAAGAAAAAAGTAAAAGACTACAGCTTTTCACTGTGTCAGGACCTCCAAAACTAAAAGCTCACCTGAAAGTGGAGTGAGAGAGAAAATCGAAATGCCTGAGAGGAAATGAGAGAAACCCAGTTCAGAAATGGAGCTGGTTTAACCAAATAGGAAAGCAGAGTTGATGGATTGAGACTGAAACCTGAAAGCTGTGAGCTGTGAGCTGTGCTTGCTTCTTTTTCTGTGGTTAGAGAAAGATGTGCTTTTATAACAGCACAAAGTGAATTTCTTTGGTTCCTTTTATGGTGTTGGGGGTGAAACTTGCAAAGTGAAGAGTGGAAGTGAGAGTAAACAGTTTCAGATAGATCCAGCTAACCAAACGCAAAAGAAGACATAATTAGGACACAGCTTGCACAGCAGACTAGGACAATGGTCTTCGTCGGTGATACGCGTATTTCATTCATCAAAATGTGAAATGAAAATGAGAGTGTGGTGTCAGAGAGAGAGAGAAGAGAGAATCTGAATAAGATCAATGGATGTAGAGCTCGGTAGATCAGCATCAACTGGCTTCCATTTGGAGGTCTCTTTCATTTCTTTTACTATATTGTCCATGCATTATTTGACGCATTATTAAAGAAAAGACTCTCCCAACAGCCGTCCTAAAGGAAATATAAAAAGGGATCTAGCTTTGAATTATTCTTCCTTTTCTTTCTAAAAATGAAAAAGAATTTCTATCATATTGACATTTCTATGACGGTGGTCATTTGTTGTTGATGAACAGAGGCTGAAATTTGGAGCATTTGAAGATGAATGCGAGTCGCATTGGCATAATTATATTATTATTGTCTAGGTTTATCTACACACGGCTATTACGTATCCTATTTCATGCAATATTTACTACTTCCGATATGCATGCATGTGGTAACTAGAAAAGGTTTTTGTTAAGGTAATTAATGTTCTTGCTAGAGTAAATAGGTTCTCGTATGACTAAATGAATCTTAAAATCGACGATATGATATGTATTAACATACGGTAAAATTTATTGTGTCTTGAGTTAGAGTTTTAAGTATTTGTCATTATGAATTGATTTCACTCGATGAAATTGAAGTTTTAATTTCATGATCAGTATTTATGACTTTTCCTTAATCATATGGTCATCTTTATCCTTGATACATCACTTTCGGGGTAGAACAGTATAGTGTTTGTATGGATGGTGCTCTGGATGTGAATTCTCACGTCGGTGGTACGTCTTGGTATTGTGGTGAAGGATGAGCATGGTCAATTTATCTATGGGAGGGTATTGTCTTTTGCTAAGGTCTTTTCTCTGTTCAGATTGAAGCTCTAGCTGGTAGAGCTGCTTGCAATCTAGTTTTGGAGCAAGGATCTACTCCGGTCCGATTTCAATCAGTCTCTCTTCCTCTTGCGCAGGCCATGCACTCAATTCATGACCGTTATTCTATTGATAGCGGTTTATGAGAATGTCCTTCATCTTTTCTCACAATTGTCTGGCAGTTCCCTCACCCATCTTTATAGGGAAGGGAATCATGCTGCTCATACCCTTTACTCGCTGGGCTCTAAATAGTAGACCTTGTAATGTCTCTTTTACTTCTACTCCTTCATATTGAAGTAGATTATCTCTAGGGAATGTAACTAATCTTTTGTTTTGAATCAATTTTACTCTCAAACATAACCAATTGTCTGACCTACAAAATTTTAGTTTATGATAAAAAATAGACAAAAAATTTGGATAAAGTAGTACATGGGAAGGAACCCGGAGCCACTCAACCTTAATTTTTTTTTTAAAGTAAACATTTTTTTGAAAGTAAACATCATATATATAATCGAAAGCCATAATGACTAGAGTATGATGACCATAAGAATCATAATAGTGTCGTTACATTAGACAATTAACTCACTTGTTGTGAGCCTAACAGAGTTAACAAAATAAATACAATAAGCTACCAAAGTTGAAAATACTATCGCAAAAGCGCTCAATTATGGTGCTTCAAGTATTTGAAACCACCTAACTGTAGCAATTAAGTTAAAGTTTGCTGACTCTAACCCCAACAACATTAGTCGACTCTAGAAGTCATTAGCGGTCCGTAATAAGTTATGGACTCAGTGGGGATGGAAGTAGCACAAAAGAAAGTCTCAATCTGGACCCAAGTTGCCCAACAAAGGAAGCCTAAATAGGAACCAGCATCACCCATGGAGATCGACGTTGCACCGCCGCACATCACCATGTCTTCGTCACTTTGACGCCATCCAGGTCAAACGTCGCTGCAACCCACACCCACCAAAACCCTGCCGCCGCACTGACGCCACCCAGATCACGCCTCCATAACCTACACCCACCGCAAAATCAGAAACCTAATCAAGCGTCACATTATTTCTCATCTCTAGAGAATAGAGAAAACATAACACAACACCTTCAAAGGTTCTCTGATCCCCTGCGCAATCCACCAAAACCCAAAGCGACGCAGGAATCGCTGCCCAGACACCTCGCACGCCCAAATCAATTCATCCCAAATCACGGCTACTTCGAAGTTTTCGTATCAAATCTCATCCGGTAGCAAAGCCTTGCAACGTTGACGAGTCCAAAGGACCAATCAAGAACGGGCTGCCGCCGAACAAGAAAGATCTTGTAGTTGGGTTAGAAACGCCACCCTAGGGTTTTCGTTTTGAGAGAGTTTAGAGAGGAATGGTATATTACTATATTTGTTTGGTATCCACTCAATCTTAATTTGATCCCATC
>BATV01084567.1:0-10613 GCA_000512025.1 Fragaria nipponica
AAGTGATCAAAAACCAAGATCGATCAATTTCATTTCAGTTTTATATTTACAGATGTACCTGCAGCTATAAGTAGTGTAAACTAAACAACATTTCTCTGCAGATTTAGCAAGATTTCTGAACAAAAAGAAGAAAAAAAGAGCCTAGAAATTAAATCTTATGCAATGAGTGTGCAGATTCATGTGATTACATTATCGAACACATGATTAATATTCACTCCCCTATTTGAGCCTCAAATGTACAGACATAATGTTAAGCTCAAACATATACAAATGTAAAAAGCAAAAACGTGAAACATATATATACTTGTCTTTGTATCTTATCAAGTAAGACAAAGTTTGAACATATACCTGAATAGATGCTCAGGAGTTGATTCTGAATTTCTACCGGAGGGAACAATTGCAGATGAAGGTTTCTGATAATAGAGGCCGGAGAGAAAGAGAGAGATAGATCAGGCTTCAGTTTAGGTCAAAACTGTTTGCATTTACAAGTGTAAATATCCAGCTCTAGAGAGTTCTGTTGAGAAATTATAGGTTTCTGATATACCAAAAGATTTTCAACTGTGATTGGACCATGCATTTATTAGCTACATGACATTTGGCGATCTCAGATGTGTCTAGTAATTTGATTCTTTCATTTTATAGTTTCCCTTTTTAGAATCAAAATGATCTTGTATTCCAAAATAACAAGATTACGAAAGAGCATTAGGTAGGATCGGTAGTAGAGAACGTCCGATCCCCCAACCCGAATTCGATGCAATCACTATGTTGCGCGCAATGCATACTTAGAGCATTTCACATGCGTCGAGGGATAAAGTTAATTATGTGTCTATGAATCTTTTAGGTTACCCTAACAAAATCAAAAAGAAAAAGGAACAAGATTACATAAAAAAGAGGATGACCGGTGGTGGGCACGAGTTTTCAACTCTCTTCCCTAAGAACAATCTCAGTTACGGGTGCATCATCTACAATGACATATATATACGTTATCAATATATCACCTATTTTGTCTAAGAATTTAATACTTACGATTTAAAATTAAAATTTTTATTATTAGATTATTTTTTTGTCATTTTTTTTTTGTATCAGGATGAGGTGGCTAGTACTAGACCCCGAGATCCAAGTGGCCGGGCATCTCAACAAAGCCAAACTAAGACTAATTCATGCTGCACACATCGGATTCATAGGTTTGTTGCCCCTCAAAAATTTGTTGACCACCAAAGGCACCAATTGATAGGAGTTGGTATTCGAAACCTTACCACTTGATGTGGTTAATTTCTTTCTTTCCAATTAAATTGAATCTCTAGAAATTACTTGGCTACTATGTTATTCTTTTCTTTTTAAATAGTACTGTGTTCCATTCTTTTTGTTTTTTGTTTTTTTTTGTGAGTGATGTCATCTATAATTTTTTATGGTAAGAGAGGTTAATACTGGAAACTCGTAAATTTTGAAGACATGGACACCGTCGGCTTCAGTAGAGAGGCCCAGAACCCAGAGCTTACCATATACCAAGATTCCGGCTTGGAATTGCAGACGAACCAAACCCTTGTCTTACTACTGAAACCTCGTCGCTAATACTCGGTTTGCGTTCTTATCTGACAAGTAAGTTCCCCTTCTTTCCAGTTTCCCGACCAAGATTTTACCGTCTCCTGGTTTCTGTTTGTTTCCTAGAAGCAGTCGACCTCTGTGGATGTCTTAGTTTTAGTTCATCAGTTTGGGTTTCAATGTTTGTACCTTTTTTTTCATTGGTAACAAATTTTGAAGGAAACTAAAATTTGAATTGGATTTTGTATCATTCGATATTAGTAATTTCAAACTCATATAGTTTTGGTAGGTTGCTGCTGCATTTAGGCTCTCCAGTTGTGTTTCTTTCGTGGGTCTTCACACATTTGAAGCCATATGATTCACAAAGGATTGATATAGCTATAGCTAATAGGTGTGTTTGCACAGAGTGTTGTTTTCGCAGAGATGCGCACTACGTTCTCTGCAAATTTTAGCACCATTGTTGTTCAATACTTGCAGAAAGCTACTTTCCAGTAGCAGCAAGTAATGCGTACTTGTGTGATGCCCACAAATTTTACTTTCCTTGACAATGGATTTTGGTGTAGTGTCGATTGAGCTTACGGAAATTATAGTGCTTGTTATCTGAGTTTTGGTGGGGATGATATAGTCTCTTCTGGGATTTTGCCCCTCTTGTGTATTAACTATGCTAGTTGTTTTGTGCAGGATCGTTTTTCTGAGATCATTAGTTGGCAATAAGGATTGATAGGATATAATGCTTAATTTGTTTCTGTCGGAGCCCAATTGGAAAGATGATGACTCTGCTGAGATGAGAATGTCTCTCTTGAACAAATTGGAATCTGTCATTTGGTCGTTGATGGCTTCTGGAGGTCGATCAGAGGCTAGACTATGGCTTTGCAACACTATAGCTGGCATAACTTCTATCACTCCTAATCATCAACGTGAGTTATTTATCGACTTACTGAGATCTAAGCCGCTGAAGAAGCGCTTAGCAACTCAGCTTCTGCACATGATATTTGATAGTAGGCCACAAAGAGCAGGGTCTATCATAGCCAAGAGAAGTTATGCGCTTAGGAAATTTTTCAAAGGTCAGTAATTTATATTTGACACGTTCAGTTATTTTTCCCATCCTTTTGTTTCTCCTCTCTTTGTTTGCCAACTAAGGATTCAATGTTTCGGGGCTAGTTTTTCTTGCTCACATTGTTCCTGATCTAATAGGCTTTTCAGTTCCCTTATGATCAGTGGCGTAGCCAGAAAACTAAAGTAGGATGGTCATAATTTTATAACAATTATACTTAACAAAAATAAATTTTTCAATCTTCTTTTATTTTTCTTTGAGGCACATAATTTTTCCTTCCTTTTGTATTGGAGGAGTTAGAATCGCCTAAACCCTTAACGGTTTGAATAAAATCTATATAATATCTACAACGATTGCTTATATTGTGTGACATTTTCTCTAATTGGATGGAAGTAGTATGCAACATAATTAGTATGAGGGTCAAACTTTACACTAATATTATAATATAAACATGAAAGTAGTAATTGTATCAACCAACAATAGACATTATGGAAAAGTGAGAAGGGTCATTTGAACCCTCTCACTCTCATGTGGCTACGCCACTGCTTATGATGGTTGTCTATCATTGTGTGCATACTAGTGGGTATGCTAATGTTTAGGATGGTTCCAAGGTGCAGATTTAGAATGATCATGACATGACATTATTTTTCAAAACTGCAGGAAACCCAACACGCATATCTCAGTGGTTTTCTAAAACTGTTTCTGGATTGGGGCAGGGACAAGGTGCTAATGCCTTATCCCAATTTGCTTTTGTTAATCGTGATAATTGTTGGGAGGAGCTTGAGTGGAAGGGAAAACATGGGCAGTCACCGGCAGTAGTTGCTACAAAACCCCATTACTTTCTCGATTTGGATGTGCAGCAAACTGTAGAGAATTTCCTTGAAAATGTGCCTGAATTTTGGTCTTCCAATGAGTTTTCTGAGTCACTTAAAGGTGGTGAAATTTTGTTCATTGATAGGAACTTTTTTGTTCTATATTTTCTGGATTTGATGTACAAAGAAGATGCCAGAGATGTATGGGAGGTTACAAATGAGTTCCTGGAGGAGGAGCGATTTTCTTCCTTGTGTAAACACCTTCTTATTACTCTTGAGGAGTCGGACTTATGTGAGTTTCTTAAAATGCTTCATAAACATGTCAAGCCTAGAGTGGAATGCAAAGATCCTATGGACTCCTCTTATTTGTTTGAAGTTGTAGTATCTAAGTGCAGAGATTGTGGGTGCTTTGATCAGATATTACTGTTAAATGCAGTTTTCAACTATGGACGCCAGCTTCTACGGCTTTTACGAGATGAAGGAGTGCCTGAGGATCAAGCAAAACTACAAGATATTGTGTCCGAGATTTGTGCAATCCCAAGCAATGAAAACAGCATGGCCCCAATAATTAAAGGGGGATCTAAGCTGAAGATTATAGAAGCATTTAAATTAATGGGGCTTCAGTCATGGGTTCTCTTTTATAGTTTATCAGAAAAGTGTCAGACTCTTCAGTCTTGGGAATCATTATTTATTGATAATGCAATAAGCTTTCAAAAGTATGATAAATATTCATTTCTTCATGGTAATGAAGCTGCTGAAGAAGGTGGTTCTGATTTGGATTACAGAGCATCCAAAAAAATTAAGCAAAGGAAAAAGAGTAGTAGAAGGAAAAGAAAAAGGGACTTTGATTATGATGACAATGAGTTGCTGGATTTTGATACTACAACTATTAGGCTGGATGTGCATTCCACTGCCGGAAGTTGGTTGCTCTCACTCGATGGGTATTCTGCATCATGGAACAGCGTAAGTATATCACATATTCAATTTTTCTCTCTGGTTTGTAGTTGTTGGAGACTCATAATATAGCTTCTTTATTGAATATTTGGCCTCTTCACATTTCAGAGCAATTAGTATTTTCCGCTGCACTAATTTGAACTCTTCTGCTGTGATTGGTGTTTTCCTCTTCTATATGTTCATTGTCCGAAGAATAATCACGTTGTAAGTTTTTGTCCTGTAACACAGAACAAGGCTTACTCCTGAGACAGATAAATAAACTTGAACATGTATATCAGTTTGTTTGACAAATGGTTTACGTTTTTTGTTTCTTGATTTCATATTTCAAGGCAGTGATTTTGTGTCTTACTTTTGGGTGTGGTTGAACCTTTGCATCATTCACACAACTTAGTGATAGTATGCTGTGTTCATACATTTTCTACAATACTGATTCATTTTGTTTGCATACTTCAACCATGGCTATTAGTTTCTTATAACTGTTGATCTGTACATTGTTCCTTCTTTTAGTGAAACTCTGTTACCTATAAAAAAAAAAGAAGAAAGGAAAATAAGTTTTGAACCGTGTAGTTTGGCTCTAACATGCTAGCTTTCTGGTCATCCTTTTACTTCAGTAGTTATTTCTAATGTAATACTGTATAAGGAACTTGTTGCATTGTTCTTACATTTATTCTTTTTGGTACAAACATCTTGTGACAAGTTTTTCCATTTGTCTTCGAGGAAAATAATAGTTTTGGTAATTTTTCTTTGTGAAGGCGGATTTACCTGAATATCTTTCCAAGTATTGCTTGTCGAGATGGATAAAGTGGACTGTAGAACAGGGGGGTTATTGAGCTCATTGATTAGGTCCATCTTCTTCTCCAGTGCTCGGGAAGACGTAAATATAAGCAGTTTGGATTGCCCAGTTTGTTGTGTTTGCAATTGGAAGGCCTGCAAACTACCTCATTTGGATCACATATGTAGTTCGGACTAGGCTTTAACAATTCGTTCCTAACTTTAGTTGAGTGCTGCAAAGACAATGATGTTCATGGTATGCATGCTCTATATCACATTTTCATTTGTCTTCACCTTTGAGCCTTTGACAAGTCCTTTTTGATCAAGATAGAGTATCAAGATATCACCGCTGGTTAGCTCTCACAGACATCTATATCTCTGCACATCCCTGTTGTAATTTGTAATAGGTTATCAAACTTCTGCCATTAATTCAAATCTATTGATTATACCGATCTCCTCAAATGAAATAAAATCACAAACAGGAACCGTAGATACAATCACGGTTTTGTGAATTTTTATTTTTATTTGGATAGCATTTGTATTGTCTTATATTGTTACATGGACTTATACTGTTACATGGACGCCAGCATTTGTATTTTCATATTTGTTACATGGACGCTATAAAAGGCCTCGTAACAAAACAGAGAATGAAAAACTAAATAGTAGATCTAGCAGAGAGCCAAGACATGCTAGGGAATTTCTGTAAAATGTCGAGTCCTAGCTTAAAACTTGAATTCGTCATCCAAACCGCAACAAATTTGACTTTACGAACAACATGCTTGAACCTCAACTCTTCAAAGTTGGATGCCAAGTTTTTAATGTCGGGCACATATTTATTGATCGAATCTATACCAACTGGAAAAAAAGTTAAAAAGTTATAGTGAAAAGTAAAAGTAAATAATTAGATGCCAGATTGCTATAGTGAAAAGTAAAAGTAAATAATAACAAAATTTCAACCCGAGCTCCTGAAGGGTAGTTATGGGTAAAAAAAATTAATGATTCTTTTCTTCTGGTTCAGTAGAAAACCCAACTCCCATTTCTCTCCAAGCTCTCTCTCTCTCTCTCTCTCTCTCTCTCATTTCAACACTCAAATGATCGTTTTCATTATTGAATTCTAGGGTTTCAGATTCAACCAATGAGCACCAGCACCGCCGCCGCAGCCGATACCAGCCGCCGGGATCTCGGCCTGTGGTTCCTACACCAATCGCGCCTCGGCTCTCTCCGCGGCCCCGCCGACATGGACGAGGACGAGGACTCGCCGACGGAGCTCAACACCAACAACAGCTCTGGCGGCTTCCTCGTCGTCTCCCCCGATAAGCTCTCCGCCAAATACACCAACGTCAACCTTCACGGCCACGACGTCGGCGTCGTTCAGGCCAACAAGCCGGCTCCGGTGAAGCGGCTCGTCTACTACTTCGAGATTTATGTCAAGGATGCCGGCGCCAAGGGCCAGATTTCCATCGGATTCACTACTGAGAATTTCAAGATGCGCAGGCAGCCCGGGTGAGACTTCTGCTCTCATCAATTGTTAGGATTTCTTAGTTTTAGTTTTCGAAAAAAAACCGAATAGGATGAGAAAGTGTACAAATTTGAAGTTCAATTTTTGTGCTTTACTGTCCAGTACTGAACTTGTTAAGTAGTTAAAATTGTTAAATTGTACTGATCAGTTTCGGAATTTGAGTATCTAAACTGTAATGTTGTTAATATGGGAATTCAAATGTGTATTGTTCGTCAGATTGGAAACCTGTTATGTTAAAATGCAAGTTCGGTAATGTGTTTTGGTAATTTGAGTTCATTTCCTTTCATGGGGGGCAGATGGGAGGTAAATAGTTGCGGCTATCATGGGGATGATGGATTACTGTATCGTGGACTGGGAAAGGGCGAAGCTTTTGGCCCAACCTACACATCTGATGATAGAGTTGGAGGCGGCATCAATTATGCAACACAGGAGTTCTTTTTCACGTAAGTCAGTAGTCTACCGTGTCTTTTGTGTTTGTTTGGAAGAATAGATTGGTTCCTGTTAGGACCTCTTGATTTTGGATGCATGAATTTATGTAATTCTTACATGCTCTGCTCTTCTTGTTTGTCTCAGTAAAAATGGAACTGTTGTGGGAACTGTGCCCAAGGACATCAAGGGTCCTGTATATCCTACTATTGCTGTACACAGCCAAAATGAGGAGTATGTGATATCTTCACCTGTTTTGACTGAGCTATTGCTTCTGCAATTCATTCTTTGCTTTATATAATAAAAAATTATGGTCATGTTATCAGCCATGTGTTTGATTTTTATCTTGCAGGGTGGAAGTCAACTTTGGGCAACAACCTTTTGCGTTTGATCTTAAGGCAAGATATACCTTAGCCTTCTTTTGCTTTTATTTTAAGAACCATGATACATTTGTTGTCTCTTTTTTTCACATTATGGTCCTATCCACTGGGGTTATGTACTTGCATCTCTTTTCAATTATATTTAAACTTAGAGTAACGATGATCATTGGTATCATTGCTGTTGCTGTTAGAATGTAAAAAAAAAAATTTGGTGTGGGAAAAGATTGTTGCTTTAAGTGTGTTGTAGCTGTCATAGTGCTCCATGTTACTCTTAGGGTCTGTTTGTTTACGGAATGGATGCTAGGAAAGGGTGCATTACTTGGAACGCACAAATGATTAAGCATGGGTTGTCTTTCTCAGGGTTTTCAACAGTCAACCACTCTGATGCCTTTTTTTTTTTCAACTCTCAATCCACCGTCTTCAAAAATGAACATTCGAAATTTGTTTCTTCCTGCAATTAACTAAAGCAACTTTGAGTCCTATTCATGGACATAGCCAATACATGGAATAAGAAAGAAAACAGTTTGTTGATTTGAGCATTTCTTAATCCTTAAAGAAAATTGATGCACACTACGCATACCCTTGAGGTCTTGGTTCCATGGAACAGGTTTAGGATCTTCAAAAGCCAGTTATGTGACTGTAACATAAACAAGGGCCTGAAGATTGTACTAATATAAATTTGTTTAAAACTTTGATAGTTTTTTTAGTCACTAAAGGTCAGCAATATTGTTTAATGTCTAAATAGAAGCAATATGTAGTATCTGCATTCTTTGTTGTTTCCTATCATTCATTTCTGTTTTGTATTATGCTTCTCATGTAGTTACATTTGCTAAATCTCTTCTCCAAACTCATTTTATAACATTTGATTAGGAATATGAAGCACAAGAGCGGATGAAGCAGCAAATGATGATTGAAAAGATTTCGGTGCCTGCTAATGTTAGTCATGGGTAAGTTGACATAAATGTATTCTCCTAGTAATGCTTTTGGCTTTCATATAGCTACAAGCTTATCAAAGTTATTTTACATTACTATTGTTGGGGAGTGTTCCTACAACACCTTTCTAAATGTCTTACAAAAGATGGCCTTGACATTCATCTCTCTTAGACTCGTAAAATACCATGACTTGCTATATAGACTCATTAACTGACAAGACACCCTTAGTGTACTGAAAGATATTCTACATGCCCTAAGACTTAACTAGACTGTTAATGCCACTAGACTCAAATACATACATTTGATAATACTCAACATCCACTCATGGAATGAATTGTTGGCTCTTTAGTAATTATCTTTTTCTGACTTGGACTCATTCTATTATGGTGACTTCTCGTTGGACCAAAAAGTTTAAAAGCCGGGCCAGTGGGTGCTGGGCCCAGTCTTGGGCTTCCGAAGTGGGGTTCATTTATTTATTTGAATTATTATTATCTTTTACCTGCCTGTAGCTACTACATCAGATGCATAGTTATGGAATTCAACAATTTGAAACTAGTTTGTGTGTTGGGTTGGCGGAGTCTGGAGTCCGAGGTGTTGTAGCGCTTCTGACTTTATAGAGTGCACACCTTTTCATGACTTCCAAGTTTAAAAATTGAAGTGGTTGGTTTCTTGGGACTAAATAGAATAATAAAAACTCAATATGGGCTCCTCTTGAGAGTAGAGTCTCAGTCTGGAAATGCAAGACCTTGTCTGAGAGCGTACAAGGTATGGACACCTCCAGCCCATGCAAATCAATTTTGAGCTTGAATGCTCAAATTTTATCATGTTAGCTGAGTAGGCTGTCTGTGATTTTATGCTCAAGGGCCTCTTGTACTCCAATGGCGCTGAATATAATCCGTGGATGTAATTAGCTCAAAGTTTTGCAATACGAGGGGACTTGTTGAGAGTAATGACCTGAAATATATCCAATTAAGTTGGTTTTACTCTCCCTAGTTTTGTATCTGGACCCCCTGAACTCTGCCTCACCATTGTACAGCATTAAGTTCTTTTGTGGGTTTTCCCTAGAATCCCTTGGTGCTATGTCCATGTCTGAACTACGAGTAATAGGAACGACAGATGGTCAGTTTTTGGGTCAAAATGTATTCTGATGGGTGCTAGTACGTTGACTTGTATTCAATATATGTTATATATCTAGCAACATTTCAATATAGAAGTTTACCGTGGAGTTGAAAATGTCATAGTTTTATGTACATTATTTGTGAATCTTGTTCATCTCAATACTTGCTTCTTTTTTAATTTTTTTTTTATACATTGTTTACCAGAATTGTGCGCTCCTACTTACTACATTATGGCTATGAAGATACGCTCAATTCATTTGACATGGCAAGCAAAAGTACTGTTCCTCCTGTATATATAGCTCACGAAAATGGCTTTGATGAGCAGGATATTGTGTATGCACTAAATCAACGAAACACTCTTAGACAGGTATTGATTAGTTTGATGACAATCTTGTCTCGGTCATTCAGTTGTTGCTTAGTGATCTGCTTTCTTTTCATTCTCTTACCTAGCTTTGGTTAAGCCTATCTGTTGCATGAAAGTTCCAAATGGCTTGCATGAGTTTTTGCATTTTGATTTCATCTATATTGAGCTATAACATGAGAAGTCTCCCGTGGCTCATATTATAACACTTCTTTTTGTTCATTAAAAGAATAAGGTTATGATCTTCTGGTATGGAGTTGAGTTTTGTTGTTACTACAGGTCAAAAATACAGTTTAAGAAATCATGATCTGTGATTGTTATTAGCTGTAAATAATCAATTATTTACTACAACATTTTAATCATGGGAAATCGTGAAACTGTTGACAAATTTATGAATTGGCTTGTGTTTTCATTACTGTATTTAGCCCTATGTATAGATTTCTAACAAATGTCAGCTGTTGCCTGACCAATTTTCTTTGCCAATGAAGCTTGTCAGGAATGGAGAGATAGACTCTGCATTTGTTAAACTCCGTGAATGGTATCCCCAAATTGTTCAGGTGAACTGTCTTGGGTTTCTAAGTGATTGTTTTTTTTCGAAGTTAATTCATTATTATTATAATCTTTTGAACAAGACTTTAGGGATCATGCTGTAATTTCTCTTTAGTCTGCATGACAAAAGGTCAAATGCTTCCAACTTTCCTAGTAGTGTTCCCTTTATTGCAAAGCCTGAATTCCTTTCCAAC
>BATV01084515.1:0-19854 GCA_000512025.1 Fragaria nipponica
TGGAATGACATTTTGCTTAGAGACTGTAACGAAATCTAAAAAGCAAAAGTAAAAATAAACTAATGAAAAAAAAAAGAAAAACTTGTCCAAAATAGGTCCAGGCTCAGGGCTAAAACCCATTTTAGCCCAATTACTAGCCTAAAATCACAATTCACAAACCAAATCCGGCCCAAATGCAAGACTCAATCCACTAGCCAAATCCAGATCAGAGGAGGACCTGGATCCAAATGTAACCTGATTTACCGATTCCAAATTTGTTTAGAGCACCCACAAAAGTGGGCACCCCCAACAGACAACATCTCTTCTTCCACCACTACACATCAACCGTCGAAAACAGACATTGTGCCTTCTATGACTTATGAGAGGGAGCTAAACCCTAAATTGTAAACCCAAATCCCAAACCTGGATTCAATGTGACTAGTCACCACCCTTCCCTGAGTCGCAGTGCTACGTCACTAGCAAATGTGCCATGCCACATCCTCAGTAGCAGAAGCTACTGCCTAGGAATGTGGAGTCAGTATAGGGTTGCCGCTGCGCACTAACGAAGAGTGACCAGTAGTGCCTCCGTGGCTTTTGCTCATAAGGAATGTGAGAACCGTTCCACGCATCGGGAGAGAAAGCCTCATTACCGCTTGAGTATTATTCTCAATTTCTGGATTACGAAAAACCTTAGGAGCCTCCGCTCACTTTTAAGTGCGCCTCTCGCTCTTTACTGCCTCCCGCACCAAATCTTGTCCTCCACCACCGATTCCACTTCCCGATTTCACCCTCTTTCAACTCTTCTCATCTCCATGGCATCCATCGACGCTGTTATAGCCAGTTTTGCTGCCTCTTTGGCTCTTGCCAACAAAGGCAAAGCCCCTGACCTCGGAAAAATTAGAGGAGGTCCCGTTGAGAAATCCACCATTGTTTTTCTCATTGGAAAACCTTTGACACGCCGTCCTGTGAATCTGGCCGGCTCTATTCAAATCGCACTTTCTTCGAACTTGAATGGTGGATCGCCAGTTTAGGGTTTAGGAGAGGGCTGAAAACCTCTTCCTCTTCTCCTTTGACTCAATCCGTGACCGGAACAAGGTGCTTCGAGGCGGAGTCTGGTGTTTTGATCACGCACGATGGCCTTTGAATTGTATGATGGAATTCGACCTTTTGATCAGGTTCCCATGAGGCATGTTTTGATATGGGTTAGGTTTTCTGCAATCCCTCCCCGATATGAAGTCCTAAAGAATTTCAAATTGATTGGTAATCTACTAGGAGGTTACATCGATTATGACAAGATTGAATTCAAGAAAGGTGTTGTCCGCATCCTATTCTCGCACGACATCTCGAAACCAGTTCTTATGGAGCTTTTTGTTTTTTTGGAGGAAGGAGCTCAGCCTCTTCTACAATTTTCCTACGATCACCTGAAAGGTCGTTGCTCTCTTTGTGGCCTTGTTACTCATGTAGGGGCTCATTGTGAAGAACCACTTTTGGTTGTTCAAACCAGAGCTAGGGATTTGGGTTTTGTAGGTTCCTCTTCACGAAACCTTAATGTAGTATCCCGGAAAATCGTGACTAATTTCTAATTTTATTTTGGAAATTATCTAAGTAGGAGTTGTACGGATTTGTCGTTTAGTGAGTGAACTGGAAGTATTTTGAGCTTTTAAATTCTTGAAAATGCTTATTTTGAAAGGTCAAGAGTAGACTTTTTAATCTGTTAGGTTTCTCGAGAAACTTCCTTCATGAAAGTTGTAGAGCACAACGATACGAGTTCGTAGACATGTGGCACGCATAAAACAGACTTCGTATGAGAAAGTTATGGTCAGCGGAAGTTCGTGGCTTTACGGGAATTCGGGGTTAAATAAGACAAGTTTTAGGGTTTCCATTTATTTTTCCAGAACCCATTTCTTTCTCTCTTCCTTCTTTCTTGCGCCTCACCCTCACTACTCGAGATTTTCCTTTCGACCCGACCCGAACCCGACTGACTTTTCCGGCCTACTCCGGCAGACCCAGAAAACGGCACCGGTCGGAAAATCTTCCTCTCCTCGGCGCAATCCTCCTTGTTTTGGTGAGTGAGGACGACTTGAGCAGATCGGTGCTAATCGAGCACAACAATGAGGGCGGTGACCCGGTTTGCAACCCGACCGAAATTTTCACCTCTAGTGGCGGCGACGAGACTTGAAACTGGTCGGGATATAAGCTCCTTGGTGTCCTGGTTCGACTTCTAGTGGTCTTGAAACTCGATTCGAAGCTTGGTGTGGCGGAGTTGGGTTTTGGAATTCCCGGCGAGTTTCCGGCGATTCCTAGCGTTTTCTGGCCGAATCAGACGAAACCTCAGGTATAAAAGATGCTCCCCTCTCTTCAATCTATAAGTTTTGTGTTGTGAGTTTGCCCTAATTCGAAGTTGGTAGGGTGGCGCGTGGGGCCCACTCGCCGCCGTCTGTGGTGGTGCGTGGCGGCACGTCCGGCAGGGGTTGGGAGGTTAGGAGTAACTGTTAGCTTGTGCTCGTCGATACGAGCATGTTGACATGTCATGAGGTTATGTTATGATCAAGTTTTGCATCCTAGGTTTAAGTTTTGCCTATGATCAAGTTTTGCTAAGTTGAGAATCGAGTGAGGTTGTTAAACTTTGGTGTTTGAGCTTTGAAAATCTTGATAACTATTTCAATAGGTTGGTTGAGGGTTCCTATGACCTTGGGTCAAGGGTAGAGTCTTGGTTCAAGGAGGAAGTGTTTTGGTCATGTTGGTTACTAAAGTGAACATTTTATTAATAGGTGGTTATCGGGAGCTTGGTTTGAGCTTTCCTTTATGTTGTGTGAAGACGCAGCGGGAGTTAAGGTGAGTAAAATCTCACAAATGTTCACTTTGGGACCAATTATTTATGGTTATTGTGATGATGATTATGATGATGATTGTGATGATGATAATGATTATGATGATAATTATGATGATGATAATGATTATGATGATGATGATTGTGATGATGATTATGATGATGATTGTGATGATGATAATGATTATGATGATGATTATAATTTAAAAATTATGTTTTTGTTTATTTTAAATATGAGTTTGATCGCCAAGGGCTCATAGGTAAGAGAAAACAAGTTTTTCTATTTAAATGATTATTTTTAAGATTCTTGTGACCATAATATTTTTGGATCTATTGATGTGATTATTGGTGCCTTAGTGGTGATTGTGTGTATTAGTTCTGGATGTGTGTCTTAGTGGTGATTGTGTACATTGGTTGTGGAATGGTGCCTTAGTGGTGATTGTGTGCATTAGTTATGGATGTGTGCCTTAGTGGTGATTGTGTGCATTAGATTAGGAGCCTTTGTGGTGAACCGAGAACCAAGCCTTGGCCAGGTGATTGGTTACGGTCAGTATAGAGCTCTAGTCTGTCTGTCGGTACTTCATGGGGGATGACTAAGTGTTGACGAACTCATAAGTAAGAATAGAGAAATGATTGTGTGATGTTCTTCTGTGTTGTCTTTTAAATTCCTTGCTTTGAGTGTCTCATGAACTATGCTTAGCCGCAAGAGATTCTTAATCTTAATTGTGTGATTTTTAGTGAATTCCTGAACTACATTTTTGCAGGATTCATTTATGATTTTAATTGTTTGTGAATTGTTGTGTTTTCTTATTTACTCTCTTTTGAATTCTCTTGTTTTTAAGTGATTCCTAAACTAAGTTATTAATGCAGGAATTACCGGTTTTTATCTTATGTGATGTTGGGTTGAGTTCTTTAATGTAGATTTACTCATACGAGCTATTAAAGCTTACCAGGTTTGTTGTTTACAACCCGGTGCACTATTCCATGATATGGTGTATAGGTTGATTTTGCAGGTGAGGAATTTCAAGATTGAGACGTAGAGGTCTAAAAGCTGCTTGTTAGGAGTTAAATATTTTTATTATTGATTTTCAATTTGTAAGTGAGCTTTTTAGAGCGTGACCTTTACTTGACTTCTCAAGTTATGTAAACGTCGGAATGTATTATTTGACCATTATATTTTGTTATCATGCCTTGAATTTAGATTTTTATTTATCCGAAATTTAGGGTGTGACACTTAACCCTAATTTTTTTTTTCCTGTCAAGGCTCCATCTGACTCCCTGTTGCAGCCTACAAGCCCTGCGCCCTCTACTACTCCTAAAAAGAAGAAACCAATTATCTTGAAGGAACGTATGCTGTCTGGAACCCTCACAACTGAGTTGGTAGCATCTGGCAATGAAGAACACGAACTGGGAAGCAATTTGAATGAGCCTTCTGCAAGTGAGGACCTCGTTACTGATTTTGAGACTTCTAGTTCTGATTTACAGGTAATACCGGCAATGGAGATCATTACTTTGAGTGATGAAGTTGTTTCCACCCCAACTCGGAAACATGGAAAGGATAAAGGTATCACTCCCTCCCCTAAAAATTCAAGACTATTTTGGGAGGTTATAACAACCGGAATCTCTCGGGTTGGTGGAAGAATCGAAGGATACAACCGGTACTTACAAAAGGAAACTTTGACGTCCTTTGGGAAGCAAGAACAAGAACCCAAAGCCGGATAAGAAGCATGTAGCCCTTCCTGTGCGCATCCCTTTGACGATTGCTTTGGAGATGATATCAACACTTCAGACAAGGGCAAAGGAAAGTTGTAAACTTCCTTGTTTCCTTGCCTACGATAGAAGCTAAGTTTCAGATTACCTAATTTCTTAGTATTTCTTGTTGTACACCAATTACGGTCTGTAGGCGATTTGATTTACTTTTCTGAGAGAGTTAGGCGATTTGATTTACCTGTCAATTAGTTTATTTTAGCTTGAGTTGGATTAATTCTTGTGCAAGCTGCTAGTTTTTTTTTTTTAGATCAAATGCAAAATAATGTGCTATAATACTGTGAATCGAACTTACGACCTCTCACTTACATGGTGGAGGCCTAAAAAATCCAGCTACCAGGCTCGCAAACACAATGTCATGCACGAGGACCCAAACCACATTCATGCCCTTGGGGCTTTCAACAATGAGTGTAGCATGGAAGGTAACAGAAAAGCATGAGGTCCGCTATTAGTTTTAGGATCGTTGGTAATTTTGGACTTGGGACCGAAATTCATGCTCAACGACCTAATTCATAATACAGATAAATAAAGAAGAGAGACGCAAAAGCCAAGCCCAAACCCTTTAAGGTCCAATAAGTTTTTTATTTCCAGCCACATAATAAAATATGATATAAAACAGCAGCAGAATCCCAGCTGCAGATTTTCTGCGTGAAATCTGCCCAAAGCGTATTCTACAATTTCAACTTTAGACACAAACTAACAAGCCTAGAGGCGATACATAAACCAATACACGCTAAACCCTACTCATCCCCTTTACAGCAGTAAATAAACCGTCAACCACCAAGATTCCTTTAGCTGCTGTTATTGCCTATAAATAGCTGTTGTTATCAACCAAAGGGGACGACCAGAAAGGAGGCTAGCAAGCTCTCTTGTACTCCTCTTCTGCCATCTCTCCCACCATGCAAGCTCTCTCAAAACCTTATCCAATCCCATATCCATACCATTCCCAGATCCAAATACAATCCCAAAAACACATATGCAAACCAAGCAGCAAGCAGCAAGCTCAAGCAACCCACCAATATCTATCCCAAATCTCTTATCTCATATACCTCAATCCTAACCTTAGAAACACAACTGGGTTCTCTTCTTCTCAAACTCGTGTTTTTCTAGCTCCCACACCATGCTAAGTCCTTCATTGAAAGAAACACAGTTGCAGATCACCGCCGTTAATGAAGAAAGTGCTGCTGGGAAGAACACAATAGCAAACTTCCTAGGATTCTCAATCCTTTGAAGCTTTCTGGGCCTAGTTTTCGCTAGCTCAGACGAAGGGGACAACATTTTTAGGCTCGGCCATGCTTGTCTCACTACCGTATAACCCTTAATCAAAAGTGCCCTCCACACATGGAAAGACTTATGCCACTGGACCAAATGATACTGGGCCGCAAGCCGCTAATTGATGTACGTGCCTTATGACCATGGGTAAGTAATGAAATTATCTATTTCTATTAAAAAAAAAAGAGTATTTTTTTTAGAGAAAATAGAGTCGATCTCCTTTGATTTCAATCATACGACCTTACTAGGTCAAGCTAGGAGAATATCCGAAGACAAACTCCATATTACATGACGATGCTCACTCGACCAATGGAACAAGCGGGAGTAAAACTCCAAAACAAGTCCAATGGCTGGTCAACCAGGAGCAAAACTCCGATACAACTTATAGAGCCTACAAAACTATATAAAGAAAAACCAACTCAAAAAAATTAATGTCAACACGATGACTTTATTTTGATCTAAAAAGCAATAACCTACTTAACTAACCAAATGTACCCGGCTCATATATTAGTTCAAGACCTTTTACACAAATTTTTATAAAAGTCTATTTTTGATTGCCCACAAACATTAAAAAAAAGCTTTGTTGTAGATAAGTGAGCTCTGATCAAATCTTTTTCTTCTAAAATTTTATTTCTTCTTTCTCATCTTCTATTCAACTATTGCTTTATTGATTGATGCTTTGCTTATGAGTGGATCGATATCTAAATTTTCTTTTTCATGTTGCGAAAATCTTTTTATCATATTTTTTTTTTAGGTATCAATATATCCATCTTTCATGTATGTATCTGTAAGAGTTTTAGGTGTCAATATGGATTTCATTCATGTATGTACTTACAAGAGCTTTAGGTAAGAGCAATAAGATATATATGTGTGTGATGCAAGTATCAAATGATGAAACTTTGTATGAAAAAGTTTGTATGAGGAAGCCTGTTATTTGTATATGTTGAATTTTGCTCAAAAAAAATTTCAAAAAGAAAAAAAAATTCATCAAAAACAAAGATAAAAGAAATATAAAAAAAAAGTGAGAGGGAGTGCCACGTGGGTCCCTCCCGAAAAAAACGGTTAAAACCAACAGACAGAAGGGAAATCCAAGTCCCGAGACCAAAACTAGGAACACCCCCAACAGTCTCCCCCTCATTATATTCTTCTTCTTATTCTTTGAATCGAATTCGATTCAATTCAAAACCCTAATTAAATTATTTCATCAATGCCGTCTTCCCAATCCAAACCCTAATTAAACTGCTTTTGTATCCCCACCAATCAATTCAATGGACGACGACGACGCCACGTCGTCGTTCGCCGATCACAGGCTCTCCGGCTTCCTTTACGCCGTTCTCGCCGTCACTTCCCCTCACCCACCCAACAACAACCTCCTCCCCTTGGGCACCCGCTTCCGAATCTCCCCCGACTCCTCCGTCAGCTTCAGGTCCCAAAACGACGCCGTGGTGCTCTCGCCGGTGGCTGAGAATCCGGTCGTGGAATGCGAGAGGAGGACGAGGACGAGGAAGAGGAGTATTGGGCTGGTCAATGGGAGCATCAGCGTGGTGCACCAGCTTCACGCTTTGGTGATGAACAAGTGCCTCAAGATCGATGCTTTCTTGCTTCGGGTTGAGGTTGAGCCCAGCGGCGTCAGGGCTGTGCTTCTGGTTGATGTCTATCTCCCAAATCAGTTATGGAGTGGTTGGCAGTTTCCGAAATCGGGCTCTGTCGCCGGCTCCCTGTTTCGACACTTGAGGTACCCTGTTTGCTTCCTAACAGCGATTGTTTTCGAATCGTAGATTGAATGGTTACGAATTGTTGATAGAAAGGATTGTATTCCGGAATGTTAGTGTCAGCATTGTGACTTAGAGCAATTATTTCACATAAAGAAAAGATAAGATAAGATAAACTTAATCTGGTTACATTGGTGGGAATTAGTTACCTGCTTGAGAAGTTCAAAGCAATAAAATTTTGTATTGGAAGTTACCCACTTGTTAGGGTGCCACATTGGTGTGAATTAGATGAAGCTGGAGAAGTTGAAAACTATAAGCTTTTGTTTAAAGGACAGTTATTTAGGTTGTAATAGTATTGGATCCTATTGCTGGTACTCAGCATTGGGTTGCACTCGTATGATCTGATGTGGTGAAGTATGTGTTTGTTGCCTATGTGCCTTGTGTTTGAACACACACATGTTATATGTAGAAATATGTACAAGCTTTTATGGATAAGATTCTTACTTGTATGGATAGTACATATTTATGCATGTCTCCTCTTAAGAGTTTAATGTGCAGTCTTGACTGTGTTTTTGGCTTTCTGATATTAATATGCCAGTGCAGAGCATTCCTAGGCGTGCGTGTATTAGATTTTGATTATAGACTGTCAACTTTAGTGAGAGGTGATGTATGCGGCTGTTGGTGTATTGAATAGTTTTTCGTTCTGAATTATATCCATTTTATTGCAGTTGTTTGATCCTGATTCAGTGAAAGGGTCTTTACCGAAACGTTGAGAATCTTTATGTTTTCCATATAATTTTTAACAACTTTACAAACAACACTTTGCAGTTCCGACTGGGCAGAGAGAAGTGCATTGCTTTCTGACAAAGATTATCTTGAAAATAATCTAGGAGGTGGCAGAAACATATGGAATCTTTCTGACTGCCATGTTTTTGGATGCAAGCAGCATCATAATTTCACTGATTCTTCGAAGAAGAAGCTTTTTGAGCTTCATGAAATTTTTAAGAGTTTACCTACCGTGGCAGAAACAGGAAACCCTAATTCTTCTAGAATACAACCAGTTGATGACTCTTGTGAGGCTGGTATTTGGGATATATCAGATGACATATTACTAAATATTCTAGCTACACTCAACCCAGTGGACCTTGTTAGGGTGTCTGCAACTTGTGGCCATTTGAGAAGCTTGGCTGTGTCGATCATGCCATGCATGAAACTCAAACTGTTTCCCCATCAGCAGGTAGCAGTTGAATGGATGCTTCAACGTGAGAAAAAGGCTAAAGTTCTGCCCCATCCATTGTATCTAGCTTTTTCAACTGAAGATGATTTTTCTTTCTGTATTAACACTATTTCTGGAGAAATTGTCACTGGTGAAGCTCCCACTATCAGTGATTTTCATGGGGGAATGTTCTGTGATGAACCTGGCCTAGGAAAGACCATAACTGCTCTTTCGCTTATTCTGAAGACACAAGGAACTCTGGCAACTCCTCCAGATGGGGTACAAGTGAATTGGTGTACTCATAATGGAGACCAGAGATGTGGTTATTATGAGCTTGATGGTGATAATGTTGGTGTTACTAGTATGCTCCCAAAAAAGAGGGATATGGGTAAAGATCATAATGGTCTTGATGATTCCAAATACTGCCGATCTAAAAGAGCCAGGCTACTTCTGGATGAACGAATTCCAGGATTCTCCAACTCATGTCCTGGCAAAGTAATGAAAACACCAGCTGCATCTGATTCAGGAGTGTCTATGGTTCGATGCACTAGGAGTTTAGGTGGCATAAAAAAAGATCTTTTGCCATCATTTCAAGGAGCATCCGGCTCCAAACAAGCAAAGGCTGGAAAAAACTTGGGTAGATTGTCCAACGACAACTGGGTTCAGTGTGATGTATGCCGTAAGTGGCGGAAGCTCCCAGAAAGAAGTATTGCTGACGCTAGCGCGCCATGGTTTTGTAGCATGAATTCTGATCCCTTCTACCAGAGTTGCAGTGTTCCAGAAGAATCCTGGGATAATTGCGAGCCAATAACACATTTACTTGGATTTCATACCAAGGGAACAGCTGGAGGAGAGGAACAAAACGTGTCGTTTTTCATTAGTGTGCTTAAGGAGAGGTATGCCTTGATTAATTCTATTACAAAGAAAGCCCTATCCTGGTTGGCTAAACTTTCTTCTGACCAGGTCTCTGTTATGGAGACAGTTGGTCTGCGAAGTCCTTTCGTAAGCTCTTGTGTAGAGTTGGGTGATGCCTTTCCGTTTCAGGAATTATTTCAAGCATTTGGTCTCAAAAGAAGAGTAGAAAAGGGTGTTATCAAATGGTGTTACCCTCGAAGTCTTAACAACATGAGTTTTGATGTTGCTGCTCTCAGAATTGCTCTTTCCGCGCCATTGAACTCAGTGAGGCTGTATCTTTCAAGAGCAACTCTAATTGTTGTCCCATCAAATTTAGTTGATCACTGGGCTACCCAAATTCAGAAGCATGTCAGGCTTGGTCAGCTGCGAGTTTATGTTTGGAGTGACCATAAGAAGCCCTCTGCACACAGTCTGGCATGGGATTATGATGTTATCATAACCACGTTCAATCGGTTGAGTGCAGAGTGGGGGCCCCGTAAAAAAAGTGCACTAATGCAAGTGCATTGGGTCAGAGTCATGTTAGATGAGGGGCATACTCTTGGCTCAAGTCTTAGCTTGACAAACAAAATGCAAATGGCAGTTTCGTTGATGGCTTCAAACCGTTGGATATTGACTGGAACTCCAACTCCTAATACACCCAATAGTCAACTTTCACATCTTCAGCCATTGCTTAAGTTCCTTCATGAGGAATCTTATGGACAGAATTACAAGTCATGGGAAGCTGGGATCCTTAGGCCTTTTGAAGCAAAGATGGAAGAAGGACGAACACGTTTGTTGCATTTACTACATAGGTGCATGATTAGTGCTAGAAAGATGGATATGCAGACTATTCCACCCTGCATTAAGAAAGCTACGTTTCTTGATTTTGCTGAGCAACATGCAAGAAGTTACAATGAATTGGTAGAGACAGTTAGGCGCAATATACTTTTGGCCGACTGGAATGATCCTTCTCATGTTGAGAGTCTTCTGAATCCAAAGCAGTGGAAGTTTCGGAGTACAACTATAAAAAATGTTAGGCTATCCTGCTGTGTGGCCGGGCATATAAAAGTAACAGATGCTGGCGAAGATATTCAGGAAACAATGGATATTTTAGTTCAAAAGGGTCTAGATCCCATGTCAGAGGAATATGCTTTCATAAGATATAATATTAATTATGGTGGCAACTGTGTCAGGTAATATAAGCGTCCAGACACTTTTCCTCTTTTTTTGTTTTTTGTTTTTTGGTCTTTTAGACTTTTCTGTATGAAGTTTGTGTACTGATCAGATATTGCATTTGTTTTGTTAGATGCAAGGAATGGTGTCGTTTACCTGTCATTACGCCATGCAAGCATCTTTTGTGCCTTGATTGTGTTGGTTTGGACAGTGAGAGGTGTACTTACCCTGAGTGTGGCAACTTATATGAGATGCAAACTCCTGATACACTAACTCGGCCAGAAAATCCAAATCCTAAGTGGCCTGTTCCCAAGGATCTTATTGAGCTGCAACCCTCATATAAACAGGCAAGTCAGCTCTCTTTATAAGTTGAAGTATTTTCCTTTTCATTCTGTTATATATGTTTGGTTTTACAGATATTTACCTTTTGGATTTTGGGCAGGATGACTGGGATCCTGATTGGCAGTCAACATCTAGCAGTAAAGTCTCTTATCTTGTAAGGAGATTGAAAGCATTGCAGGAATCTAATAGCAAAATTGATTGCCCTACAAATGTCAAGAATAGTGCTATGGACACCAATAATTTAATTTCACTGTCTGAGATGGGTGATTCAAGAGAATTGATACAAGTTCATGGCTTTAGAAGGGGTGCCATGACTCATGAAACAAATTTGGATAAAGTCTTAGTTTTTTCTCAATTTCTTGAGCATATACATGTGATCGAGCAGCAGGTGACTGTTGTATACTATACCATTTCCTGGTTTTATGTGATTATCATTTTACGAGTGATGGATTCTTACACAATTCTCTGTCCAGTTGACCATTGCTGGTATCAAATATGCTGGGATGTATAGTCCTATGCATTCTAGCAACAAGGTATATATTTATATTTGATGTTTTGGTTTTACTCTTAATTAATTCATCTTTTGCCTGAGTAAGATTAATCCCCTTTCTTTCTTTTTTTAAGATGAAGTCACTGGCTAGTTTCCAGAATGATGCTAGCTGCATAGTTCTTTTGATGGATGGAAGTGCTGCATTGGGTCTTGATTTGAGCTTCGTAACACATGTATTTTTAATGGAACCAATATGGGACAGGAGGTTAGCATTCCTATTTTTGTAATATCATTTGCTTTTAATTTTTTAAAATAATTTTGAATGCTTTATATCTCATGCATCCTTCATATATTTAATTACTCTATTTGGAAATGAACATTATCTTCTCCGTTCTAACCTACTAGGGACCAGATACCAGTTATCTGATGCACTACAGAATGATTTCAATGAGTTATAAATTCAGTGTCATACTGAATTTCCGAATGATTATTGATTTTTTATGTTGGTTGATACCTGATTAGCATGGAGGAACAAGTCATTAGTCGTGCTCATCGGATGGGTGCTACTCGTCCTGTACACGTGGAAACTCTGGCAATGCGTGGCACTATTGAAGAGCAAATGCTGGAGTTCTTACAGGTAAATATATTTAGCTATGTGGTTTTGATGCTCCTTTCTTTATTTCTTCATTCTTTTATCTTTTTGTAATTTAAACTTTAGTGATTCTCATGCTACAGTATATGCTTCCTTCTTTGTTATAGGACTCTGATGAGTGCAGCAGAGTCTTAAAGGAAGAGAATGGAAAATCTGACCAAGGGGCACGAACTCAACGTTCCTTACATGATTTTGCTGATAGAAATTATCTTTCTCATATTAGCTTTGTACGGACAAGTCCTCAGATGCAAGAGGTATGTGCAACATTTCTGATAGTGCTATGATTGGTGTAGTTTTAACTCATTACAAATTATATGGTTATCTGCTAGAGATGGGACAATCCAGAATCTGACTATATGTAGTCAAATTTTGTAAAAGGACAAGTTGCATATATGCTGCTAGATGAACAGCTCTAGCACTGGTAGGTTCTTGCTCAGTTCCCACACTTTTCATATAGGACATCAGTAATTGTGCTCGTTCTGAATGAGTGTAGAATTTATTTATTTTTTATTTTATTAATTTTCTTTTGGTTCTAAACAGTCCACTGGTTCATATCAGATTTTTGCCCTATAGAGTTGGTAATATATTTTTTTTTTTGAGGTAAAATGGTAAAGACAAGGTTCTCTCCCTGTAAACTGGTGTATTTCTTGCATCTTCCATTGATCTTGTTTTTCTCCTTTCTGTTTGCAATAAAATGTGGTGGCATCCCCTCCAAGGAGGACTATTTAGGGTGGTATAAATTATTGAAAGTTTTTTTAATTAAATTATAATAACTTTCCTCATCATCCACACTCGAGAACTAGTTATATAAATTGCTGGAACTGACTGGAACTATGAAGTCAGTGCATAAAGCACCGTTGGTGTGTGTGAGGAACTATATTTTTTTTTTTAAAGAAAAAGAAAAAAAAATTACACGGTTAATTTTGTCTTTTCAATTATTTTTTTTAAAATTTTAATAATGGATTATTCTGACGAGGAGGGGGTTATGGGCAAGTGGGCAACTGTATTGAACTTAAGGTGGTGTCATGGAGATTTAATAGTGCAGTGGTTATGTGAAAATACGTTAAGCCTTGCGAATATGTGTAATTAACCCCAACTTCTGTACCAATATAAAAAGGTTTCTGTGGTTTAGGTATTGCACACCTGGTGTATCCCGGGTCATGATCACTGTTTTAATGTTGTATATCATCTAGAAGACGAATACGCTCTTTACGTATATGCTCCTATATTCACTTTCAGTAGACTTTAATTTTTCATGTCTGCATGGGGTAGTTTTTCGTCCTTAAGTTCCCTCGCTTAATTGATTAACGTCTTAGTGCCTTGTTTCTGTCAGTTGAAAGCAGTTCAGTGAGAAACAAGCAGAACAGCGGTGGACGGCAAGAACATCAACCTTACATTGTTATTGTTTCTGTGATTCGGTGACCTCCTATTCTTTTCTATAATTGTGGAATCTGGTATTCTTTTGCAGTGAAGACTAGGTAGGGTTGTAAACTAGCTGTAAGTATGAAAAATAGCTTTTCCTACCCTGTAATTTATAATGGAGAAAGCTTGAAAACAGTTGATACAATTGAATAGCTTTCAGAAAATTTTCTTATTTTTTGGTTACCATGAAAGAAAAGGTGAAACTTTAACTAGGGCATAGAAAATTAATGTGCTTGTACTCGAGTCTCTGGAAACCTTCTCACTAGCTTTTCTGCGGAAGTGAAAACACAATGTTCGAGGGTTACTAGTTTATATACTTTATAAAACGTGGAGAGAAGAGAAAAAGGAAATGGACCAAAATTAGATCTCATAAAACTGAGTGATTGTTTATATAATTGAGTTGTAGTTTTAAGAAATGGTGATCGAGTGTGGTTGAACGATATATACAGCACGCGAAATCAGAGGCTGGAGCATTAGTCGATGGGGATAGTCGATGACCAGTTCTTACCCTAAAGTAACATTTTCATCGACATGCTATTACAAGTTGCTCAAGTTGATTTTGAAATTCAAAGTTCGCAGAGCTCCCTGTCTGCTGCTATTCTCTTTTATTCTCTTCTCTTCGTCTTCTTTGTTCTCTTTTCCTGTTTCAAACGTTGTATTCCTCCACAAATCAACCATGGGACGGAAGAAGCCAATGGCCAAAAGGGAGAAATCGAACCATCAAAGACCATGATGGATTCGAGGTTTCAAACCAGAATTCAATCTCTGAGACCACACAGGGAGCTTCTATTGACTGTGGCATAGTTGAAGAGAAAGTGCCCGATGTGCAGTCACTATGCATGAAACATAGATTGAAATAGGTGAAGTGACTTTGAGCATGTCATGCACGGTCTTAATGGATGCGGTTATGGATGTACGTCGAGTACTCCATTCACAATCAACCCGAGTTGATGGAGATAAACACCGGATGTGTGGGAAGGATTTCTGATTAACATAAATGATGTACAATGCCTATAGGTGGACAACAACAAGCTCAAAGTGTTGTTCACAATGAGCACCATACTTGGCTCCTATTCCCAACTCAAGAATCGAAGTGAAGTGATTGTTAGCCTCAAGAGACACTAGACTGTTCCTTCCTTAGTTAAGCTGAGTATTCATATTGTCATCCAGAACCTTAATGGAGAGCATAACCTCTTTCGATATGGAGTCGCAATCATATTGCAGCGAGCTGTATTTCTATCCTTTTCATTCAGTACTTCTACAAGTCCTTTTGATTGTGTTTTACATGGAAAGGTTATTGTTAACAAGTCCTTGTACCCTATGCTGGTTTTATTGATGAGATTGTTGCGGCAAAGGTACTATTCACTACATTTTCTTCATTTATACAGCATAATAAGTGAGATTAATTATAAAAGATCTCTCGAACTATGAGGTCACTTTCATTTTGGTGTCTAACTACTAAAATCTTGTATTTACATACCCGAACTTTCATTTTGATACGTAACTACTAAAATCTTGCATTTACATACCTAAACTTATCTCCGTTTGACAACTTAAAACCTTTGTCATTAACTCTGTCAGTTTGGGGCGTTTTCTGCTCTCGAGGACCCACAACTGTCAGTTTCTTATCAGACTGAGGGATATTTTCCTCTATTTGGCTCTGTCTTTTCTCGAGAACTAGGGCTGTCAATGGGTCGTGTTGTGTTGTGTTCGTGTGGGGTCAAGAAATTTCACGTGTCATAATTAAGATACAAACCCAAACGCAACCTATTTAATAATCATGTCAAAAATCTAAAATCAAACCCAACCGGTTTCTTAAACGGGTTACTCGTTTCCAACCCATTTAACCCATTTAATAAATAGGTCGTGTCGTGTTCAACAAAATGACCCATGATAATTTTGACCCATTTAATAAAAAAAAACATCACTTGATTATATTTATTAAAAACTCCACAAAAACATATTTTTATAACTCATGAATAATCAAATCCAAATTTCCAATATAAAGTCAAACAATTCCAATCTGAAATTGAAAGACATAATCCATAATTAAATTTGAAGTTTAATTTTGAATGTAAAAGCCTCAAATCCTAATTCCCAAGTCTTCTTCATTTTAGTCAGCTTCACTTTATTCAGCATAAAAAACAAGAGTTGATCAAACAAAACTAAGAATCAGTCAAATAATTCTCATATATAAAATTGTCATTGACGTGACCAAAATAGCTTTGCAAAGAGTTCATGAGCCACGAACACAGAGAGCTAATGAGCCGTGAACCTTAAGGTTTGTGTATTAATATAAGACTGAAAGAAGACAATTTATAGTGTTTCGGTAACCCTAGGCTAAAGTGAAGAAAGACGTACTGGACCCTTATACACATGTAATATTACTTTTTTAAATGGGTCGTGTATGCGGTTTATATATTATATAACCCGACCCATCTAATAAACGTGTTATGTGGGTTCATTTCGTGTTGGTGGGTTGACCTGCGGTTGACTCGTCGTTGACCCGTTTTTTAATGTTCTATCCGCTTTATTTCGTGTGGGGTTCGAGTCACGTTGTCGGGTCGTGTTGGAATTGACAGCCCTACCTAGAACTACACCGAATTCTTCAACTTCCGCTTACTAGGCAAAAACCCCAACTTCTAAAAGTACTACAGCAACCACATCATCCGCCACTATGGCTCCAACCCCGGCCGTGCCCTCATTTCACCGACGTCCGCAAAAGCTTAATGGGCGACGTCAGCTCGATTCTCAAGATTTTACATTTCTTCGAAGCCTGGGGTTTGATCAACTACGCTCCAAAAGACTGGGGTAAAAGACTCTTCTGCCCCTTCCAAGGATAAGCAAAAGACTTGTGATGGCTGCAAGTCTCTCTGTCTGTAGCATTGCCTGCTTTGTTTCGGGAAAGGTATATTACAGGACCCATCCCGAATTTCATCTTGAAACCCGAGAAGATCTTGCGAGGACCACCTCCAAGGTAATTCTACCGAAAATTCGGCAAAATTTCCCCTAAAAGTGAACTACCCTAACCTGCAAGGAAAAACTCATAAAAACTCATAAAAACATTTTTACATTAAAAATCTACAATCCCAACACCTGGAGTCATCCGCTCCCCACAACAACACAACCCTCATACATCTAAATTATAATTCTTAATTTTTACCAAGTACATAATAGATTAATAAGATCCACTCAACCCCTGGAGCTGTTAGCTCTTCCTAACCACAACTACCCACCCACTATATAAACGACAAGGGTCAAGTTATTATATTTACATCAACAACTCTATCGAACTCACAAGATCACATCGACACAACAATACCACACCAAGTAACTCAACAATTCCACATTTCATAATTAATATGCTCGATCAATATATATATCTCAAATCACAAATCAACAATCAAGCTCAACCAATAATCCAATAATGCTTCTAAAAATAGAAGTGACGAACCAATTCCATTGGTTTGTAGCAATCATGGAAAGGGGAAAGTGTTTCACCATAAAGATGAGCCTCCCAGGCTAGGGTCGGAGCCTCCCAGGCTCTAAATAATAGCGTCTCACGCTCAAGGCTAGCTAGCAATAATAAATATACGACGACCCTTATACGGTGAAATAAAATGGTCAAATAGAGCTCACGAGAAACATATCCCGGCTCGTTATTTAGAGCTCACAAGAAAAGTATCTCGGCCCACTAGATAGAGCTCACGAGATAAGTATCTCGGCCCACTTGTCCAATGAAAAATAATAACACTTATTGATGTGTCTCACACGTCAAGCGAGATTAAATTATCAAATAGAGCTCACGAGAAACATATCCCGGCCCACTAGATAGAGCTCACGAGAAAAGTATCTCAGCCCACTAGATAGAGCTCACGAGATATGTCTCTCGGTCTACTCGTCCAATGAATATATATAACAACACTCACTTCGTCAACTCTAGCACTTTAGAACCATAACTAAGGAAATCCAATTGTCGGATCTTCTCCAATTCCCTTTCGACAACACCGAACTCACAAACTTGCAAACGTATTCAAAACTTCACCAAAATTATCAAACTTTATATCTTTGGACTCCTCTCATCATAAACAAGCTAAAGAACTCGAAAAAAACCCAAAAGAGGCGGCGGTGGGCGGCACCGCCATCTGCTCTGCCGGCAGCGACAGCTAGCCACCGCCAAACTCCGACCGCCACCAAATTTTAACATAAACATCCTTTCAACATTCTAAACAATTTTCATAACTACCACAATGATCAATTTCAAACAGCAAAATGGAAATCGAATCAAAAATATAAAACCCCAATTTAAGAACCCTAGAAATAGAAATCGTCAATTCTCCTTACCTAGCTCGAATTAAATCGAACCATTTTGAGGATTTGCTATACGAGGGAAGACCTTCAAGATGCGGGTGGTGGCGCCGCCTGTGTTGGCCAGAGGAGAGAGAACCGATCGAGTTCGAAATCGGGTCCGAGCGGCCTGTTTTTGGCTTGCTAAGCTCATCTCAGCTTGAAACTTGCTGCAAGACAACCATAGGGAGGTAGGGGATGAAGAGACGAATCCAACGCTACTGATCTCACCTCAATCGGACGTCGAACGAAGGAGATATGGCCGGAATCACGCGAGTGGAGAGAGAAAGAGTGAAATTTCCAGAAAATCCATCCCCGCAAATGGAAACTCCCCATTCCTTTTATAGTAGATTTCCATAAATAGTAACTTTGGTTTTTAGACCATAACTTCTTCATACGAACTCCGTTTTGAGCATGTCATATGTCCACGAAGTCGGTTTGACGTCCTCTACAACTTTCATGAAGAAAGTTTTCTCCAATTTTGGACAAAGGAAAAAGTCAACTTTTAGAGCCACTAAAAGCTCAGAATCAAAGGTAGAAGTAAAAATTATGCTCGTTTACTGTCTAAATGACAGTAAACAGTCAAATAAGGGTTAAATAAGGTCCGGGGCATTATAGTATATCTCATTCTTTTTGTGTTGTATTGATTTTGGATTGGATTTGATTAGTTCGATTTTCGTAGCGGAAGAGACTTGAATTTTATTTTAATGCATTGGTGTAATACCAAACGGATGAGCAATTCTGTTTTATCTTATCTAATGGGTGGTATGATTCATATGAACATGAAATTAAGAAGCAAATTAATGAAGCCTATGATATGGTATATCTTTCTTCCGGTAAGTCTTTTGGATTGTCTATGTTTATTGGCAAAACACAATGTAGTGATTGTACTGATTCAATTGAAAATTTGATGTTTTAGAAGGAGGTCAAAATGAAGGATGTGGTGGAGGAACCATTTGTGAACATTGATAGCTACGATTTAAAGAACCCACTTTGTTATGGTTATTGACTTGCTCTTTGGATCACTTTAAACCCAGTCTGCAAAGTTCAGTTCGGTACTAGTAGGAGGCGAGACATAAGCATAGCTACCACCATCACCACCAGTTTTCACTAGTAGGTTTATAATGCAACCTACATGTGTAATTTTCCTGCTTCCGCTAATTTAGTAGCTCTGATTACCTAGGGCATTGTATATTATACGGTCGTGTGTTATGGGTCTATGACCCTAATTTGGAATATTTAGAAGGATATTATGTTATGGCTATTGGCTACGAGGGCTTAAAAAGGCTCTCGATTGGCCCACTCGCGGCTTAATAATAAACATAAATAAGAGAAAGTGAAGGCATGAAAGGTCTACAAGAGAAAAGCCCACAAGGGCAAAAAGACAAACATTTATATTAAAAAATAGGGAAATCCCCATAAGGGTACAAAGGAAGGTCTTCCCGCATCCAAAAAGGAGGAAATGCTCTTCCTTTACTAGCTTATAAATACAAGCACAAGCTTCCAAATTAAGTAAGTCCAAACTTCCACTTTAACAAATGCCATGGCCCCTTTTGGGTCAAATCCCCAAATAATTTATATAAACACTCCCCTCCTCAACCAAACATTGGACGGCCCGGCGCCTCGACCAACCCTAGCCATCATGGGAGCACAAAAAAACCAAACCATTCCTGACATCCAAACCCAATTTTTGTTTCAATTAAGCAACTCCGTGTCCCATTTAGAGCAGAGAATCAACTCCGGGCTAGAGTCTACCCA